>CM068367.1:1189255374-1189449780 GCA_034769895.1 Magicicada septendecula | reverse complement strand
TTTCATTTAAGAAAATAAATACAAGTCCCCAGATTCTAAAACTTCCAAAGTTCAAAAAAAAAAAAAAGGCAGAAATAATATCTACTACATACATAGAATCATACCCACGCTCTGATCTACCATTTGAAACCCCCCTTTTATTTTATAAGTTTTTTTTTGTAAATTTTTTTTTTAGTTTTTATTTTATTTTATTTTTTATTAAGTTTTTTTTTTGTAAAGGAGAGAGACATAATATTTAGAACTAGGTGGTGAACCTAGAGGAAGCATAAGTGTGCAAAGGCCCAAGTTACAATTACAGACATGTCCCCCCAGGTGAATGACAGGACTTGCAAATGAAAAAAGTCTATTAACAAACAAGCATGTACTTTATTAAGCCTGCAACTCTTACATGAGATGACAAGTATAAGTTCAACAATGAGCAAAATTAACTGCAGGATTATATATACCTATTAATATTCTTAATGGCATAAAATGTGAGTGAATTTAAGGTTAACATAATTGCATAAATCCTGCCACGTTATGTTCAAGTTAATTGTTGCAAGAATATATTCACAAAATAGAAAATTACTAATCCATGAGTGTTGTATAGAAACGACTTTAAATAGGCTAGCCTTTTAGTAACTCAGTAAGCACATTTATGATATTGTAATTTATAACATATTCCCCAACAAAATATATAAAGATTACACACACAAGCACATACACAACATAAATGACACAACATCCCTCATTTCTGTATAAAACCCTTTTCAACAAGAATAAATAAATGCACATATATATATATATTGTAACGTTACATAACCCGGTCCCAATAAATTAAATCATGTAAGAACATAAAGGTCAGAAATGGGTAACCTATAACTAGCTCTAAATTAAAGTATATCACTAAACATTATAAACAATTCGAGTGATATACAGTGACAAGTGAGTTATAGTGTACCCATTGAGGTAAAAAGTGAAAGTGAAGGTAACTTATTACAGAATTGTGCTGTAGGTTTGGGAATTATAAAACTATGATAGTAGACTATAATGCTACTAACTGATTCTGTATTTTTATTAATTTATTGTAATGTTTATATTGTATAGACAACCAATTGTAATATCTAAGTTAATTTTATATTTTTTCAAATATCTGTATTATAATATAAGATAACCCAGGGTTCATTTAAAAAAAAAAAACAAGATTTAAATATCAAAGGATAATAAAAAATTAAAATAATACGGTATGAGGGAAATGGCAGAAGGAAGTAGTGCAGTGTAGGAATACTATGAGAGACTAATAAATAATATATAAATTCATTTAAAGATAATAAAAATATTAAATACTTCTATATAAGGTCATAAGAAAATGAACAGAAACCTATTATGTAAACCAAATTGGGAAAGAAACCGGAATTAAAAAGAATTATTTTTCGGTAAATAAAATATAAATTTATAATAATTACAAACTGCCTGTATACTAAAAAAATTATGGGTTACTAAGAGTGACTAAAATAACAAGTATTGTTAATAATCGAATTTGGAAATTAAACCTGGCGAGTTGACAAAATGATGCTACCACAATTCTATTAAAATATCCTTTTTGAAACTTTGGAGAAGTGCAAAATTAGTACAAACTTAAAAAGCAATATGAACATTATATAATCCTACCTTATTTATCAAAGTTAAATAGTTATACTCCATGATAAAAAGTGAAAGAAAACCATTTTGATGATCCAGCCTAGTTTCGCTATGTTTCAAGTTGACGATATAATATGGGCCAGACGGTAATGAAATTACAACCCAAGACGGACATCACTATAGAAAAAGCTTCATTCCAGTAAGAACTATAAGAAGAGAGGTAATATAAACATTTCGTTTAATAATTAACGAAGAAAACGCATTTCGAATGGTGGTATAGAACAAAAAACTAGTCAAAATTAATCACATGTTCTAAAGTAAACAAACACGCTGCTCTCTTACGGACATTTCTGGAACTACGTACTAAACGAAAGATAAACAAAATTTTTAATATTTTTCGGTATTTGTAAAGCGTAGTATTATTATCCATTTCTGACCATCTCGTAACAAAAAGAACTTACCCTTAACCCTGGGGAAATAAAAAGAATTATATATTGATTGATGTTTTAAAAATAGTATAAAATTTGGTAACAAAACCATATATGTTTTTTTCTTTTGACAATTCCATGTTTACTCGATGAAGTCGATATTATGTTTTAATTAAGGAGAGATCGATTGTGATATTTGTATCTGGGCGGCAGAGAAAAAAACCAATAATATAAATAATAAATATTATTGAAAAATTGATATTGAATAATAAAAATGTGTTATGTTTTTTGTAGCGGGTAGTTGTAATAGATTTCAGCATAAAAATAGAAGAGATCGACCCATCGGGTCATACTTTGCCATAGTGTAGTCGGGTTGAACTATGCGTGGAGACTTGTCTCACAATCAGCTGATTTAATTCACGGCGAACAATTTGAAAAAATTTCAGAAATCGTATAAACCAAATGTAAACAATTGGTACCTACTCTCTCTTCAACATAAGGCTGAACAACTTCCCTACTTGAACCAAATCACACACTCTCGATTTCGGCTTTTGATTGAGTAACATTACCAAACACTTTATTTTTAAACTTCGGTCATTATAATTCATATGTGGCGACTGCGGAGAGGCGGAAACATTAACACCTCTAAAGAAAAGCAGAACGTTACAAATTGGCGTTTACAACATTGGGGCTTAATTAAATAAGACGAACACCCAATAGGCCACATAACAAAGTTTTCGCTAAAACCTCTACAAAAACCGCTACGTTACAGATTGGCACCCAACGTGGGGCGGTAATTAGAAAAGAATTTTGATATTTAATAAATTAATATACCAAAAAATCTAATTATCGTTGGCAGTTATGAGAAAACAAGAAATGCATAATACCCGAGGCAGATCGAAGAAGAGGGCAGAAGAAAAGGAGATTGAAGAAGGTGGACAGGAACAAGAAATAGAGTTAGTCACGGACAGTGAAATGGACCAACAGACAGGCGATAAAGAAGAAACCGAAGTAGTTATGGACCCGGAAAAGGAAATAGTTGAAGAAGATGCCCAAGGGGACCAACCAGATAAACCCAACCAAAAAGAAGATATAAGCATACAGGAGATGTTAAGAATTATAATGGAAGGGAATAACAAGATCCAGGAAGATAATAAGCGAACCAATGACAAAATAGATGAAAATTTTAGAAAACAGGAGGAAGCCTTGAAACAAACCAATGAGGAAAATAAGGAGAATTTTAAGAAACAGGAGGAACAAAATAGACAGACCAATGAGAAAATAGATAGCATTCAGGAAAGTTTAGTCAAACAACTAAATGAAAAAATAGAGACCATTCATGGAAATATCAAACAAACCATGAATGAACAATACAATGAACTGAAAGAAACTGTTGAAGGACAAAGAGAAGAGATGAATGCAAAATTTGAAGAGAATAATGAGAATTTAAAACAAATTGAGGGTAAGATGGAGAACTTCAACAAGGAATTAAGAGAAAATCTAGAGAGTAAAATTGAAAGTGTCAGTAATACGCTTAGCCAAAGAGTCGATGAATATAAGGAAGAGGCAGAGAAGAAAGTAATAGAAACCAATCAAAGGTTAGATAAAACTGAAGAGAAGATGGAACTAATTAAAACCGGAGTCGAGGCACGAATGGAAAAGGAAGAACAAAATAATCAAGTTCGGGTAATGGCCATACGACAAGAAAACAATGACCAATTAGATAGTATCAAAAGCAGTCTGAACTGTAAATTTTCAGAGTTTCATAAAACAGTAGAGAATGTAAAAAATCAGTGTGATAGCCAAGCAGAGAAATTAGATAATTTGCAACAAATACAAACCAATTTTCAATGTGATGTAGATAGAATAAGTTCTAGATCTGCATGCAGCAGTCATCATGTTTATCAAGAGAGTAAGGAAAGTGTAAAATTTCGGGATTATCGCAGAAACCCACTTGAATTTTAAGGAGAGTAGCCGAAATTTTGAACAGATCAAAGGAGAATCGATGGAATATGATAAAAGGTATATTAGACGAATCGTTCAAAAATATCAATGACAATTGGTGGACAGCAATTAGGAACGAGGTGTGTGATTATGGGGGTTTCAAAACAATGTTCAAACTTAAGTACTGGTCAGAGTCAGTACAAAACATTATTAGGGACGATATTTGTCATGGTAGGTATGACCGTACAGTGGGACAAACACCTCTGCTTACTTTTTGGGGAAGGTGTGTATAGCAAAGTATTTAGACCCTAAGATACCTGAAGAGTGTCTAGTGACCAAAATGGCGTATCATTTCGAAGAGAAGATCATCAGTGCCCGATTAAGTGGACAAGTAAAAACTATTGGAGGCATGGAAACGCTACTAGAAAATTATGAACAGGAATCTTATTATAGGAGAAGTAGATGGAGGTCAGGGAATACTGAGGAGCGAAAGAATGAACCACCAAGAGAGAATCGACCTAGAGTCAATTATGTACATGCTAATAACAATTATTACAGTAATAGTTACCAAGGAAAACGTCCGTATTTTAACCAGAGACAAAATTATGATCGAAGAGATGAGAGAAACAACTACAACAGACAACAATGGAATGATCATGACGAATATAGGAGGTCCAGAAGTGGAGATAGAAATAGGGATATACCCTCGGGAGATCCACCAAATGACAATCGGGGAACTAATCAAGCCCAAGTAAATTATCTAATGGCTGATGAGAGGGATTCGAGGAGACCCGATGAACAGCAACAAAGAAAGGTGGACAAACGAGTTGACCATGGGAAAAATCAAGGGTCTAATCCTGGTCCCAGTAATAAAGATGAGAGGCTATATACATACGATAATATTGAAATGTATGGTAGTGATCCGCAATGGGGCAATCCAATAGCGAATTTTATTGACAAGTTTAATCAACAGAATCCACGGGAAAAATATAAGAGTGGATCAATCCGTGTTGTGAATGATACCGAAAACGGTTAAACTAATGTTAAATGAAATATTGAGAAAAGTATTGAAAGACTGAAAACCCCAAAATTCTAAAAGCATGTAAGGACATTTACTCAAGTTATTTTGAAACCATATAATTTAAAGTGAAGAGACTAAAACCCCAAAATTCTAAAAGCATGTAAGGATATCTTACTCAAGTTATTTTGAAACCATATAATTTAAAATAAAGAGACTAAAACCCCAAAATTCTAAAAGCATGTAAGGACATCTTACTCAAGTTATTTTGAAACCATATAATTTAAAGTGAAGAGAATAAAAACCCCAAAATTCCAAAATGTAAGAACAACTTACTCAACAATTTATCTAGGAACAAGACGATTTAATAAAAACTATGTAAGGACAACTTACTTAATTTATTCAGAAATAATACGATTTAAGATATTTCGAAACCATTTAATTTAACAAAAAATAAGAACTGATTAGCAAATAAGAGTTATAAAGAATTGATTTAAAATGAAATAATAGGAAAAAGTAATATTTTTAATGGTAACAAACAGAAGAAAAATTAAATGAACAAAAACAATTGATGGTAATGTGCTCAGATAAGAAGAATAAAGAATAATTTAATGACTCCAATGAAACTGAAGGAGGATGATAATTAATACAATAATTAGAATTTCTCAGAATTGAAGATTATATAAGAAGAAATGATACGGAGAAATATGTCACAAGAAGTAAAGTAAAAAGAATTTTAACATAAGGCCTATCAATAATGTTATATGCTATTAGTTAATGGAAAAGAAGAAGGAATCAAGGAGAAGAAGAAATATATAAATAAATGCAAACTGCTACAGTATGAAGAATCCCAAAAGTGTTTAGTACTAGTCGCTAATTGACTACTACTTATAATTTTTTTATTTTTATGTATTGGCCGTAGAAATGTTCCGGCAATAATTTTTATGAGCAGGGATGATGTTCCCCTGGTCTCAGAAGGTGTAAGGATGGACAGAGGAGTATGGACCCAGAATGGCCACCCTACTGGTACCACCGCACAAGATAGGGAAATTGAATATTTAAGGGATAATAATTATAAAATAGCTGAAAAGAGTGATATTAGATTCCAGAAATATAAATGAAGAAAATAGAAGGAAGATAGCAGACCGAAGCTTAATTGATAAAGATAATTTATAGAAGTAAATAGAAACGAGTGTTAAAACAAGTTTAATATAATTAGTGTGACCAGTCCTTATCAAATAAAATGTGGAATAAGTGGTTGCCTGTAGTACAGGAAGTCAAAACCCAAGTTAATGCACCAGAGTAAGAAAAATGCATAATTTGTTACTTGAAAGTTCATAGTGAATAACTTTGAATTATAAACAAAAATAGCAAACAGCATGTTTAAAGTACAAAGTTGTAACTAGCATGTGTTTCCTGAAATCACATAACTTATAGGTCATAAACATAGACAATTAATAAAGGATTGACAAATATGGCACTGTACATAGAACCAGGGTGGAAAGAGCTGTTTTTAGGAATATCAAGGCAGTACAGGAAAACAGTTGAATGGATATATAACCAAGCAACGATACACATCATTTACAGAAATAAGAAAATTACACGGAGATACACTAGGTGACAGGAGAGAGATTATTATGAAGTTAACTATATTGGAGACTATGAAGCATAAAAACAGCCCTTTCCAAAATATAGAAATGATATGGCAAAGTACTGTTACACAGTGAACTGAAAAAAATTCAGTTCCTTATGCAGCAGTACTTTACTAGATCATTCCTCCATTGTGCTGATATTTCAAAAAAGAAATCAGCATTTTGTCATGAGCTACTCAGTAAAGATCAATTAAGGCATTTAAATTGATGCATTTAAAAAATATACATGGCCACAGCCAATGACCTATTGATAAGCGTCCGTAACACAAATTTTTATATTTATCTGAGGAAATTTGAAATTTGTTTGTTTCTCTTTTGTGGATCTACTGTAGTTGCAATACGAAAGAAACACATGTCCAGGTTATTGTAACACCGTATCATTTGCTGGTCTCCTTGATGCAATGTAGTTGATTTGGCTACTGCTGTACAAACATCTTTCCAGATGGAAAGCTACTTGGAGACTGCCACTACTGCTGATACAGTTACGGACCAACTAACTCGAGGCCGTGCCCTCAGATAGATTTGCTTCATTTTATATGTGTGGAGAAAATTTATTTTTTTCTGGTCAGCTTGAGCCAATATGTTATTTTAATATAGTGTTCTGAAACCCCCCTTTTATTTTATAAGTTTTTTTTGTAAATATATTTTTTTTTTGAATTTTTATTTTATTTTATTTTTTATTAAGTTTTTTTTTGTAAAGGGGAGAGACATAATATTTAGAACTAGGTGGTAAACCTAGAGGAAGCATAAGTGTGCAAAGGCCCAAGTTACAATTACAGACATGTCCCCCCAGGTGAATGACAGGACTTGCAAATGAAAAAAGTCTATTAACAAACAAGCATGTACTTTATTAAGCCTGCAACTCTTACATGAGATGACAAGTATAAGTTCAACAATGAGCAAAATTAACTGCAGGATTATATATACCTATTAATATTCTTAATGGCATAAAATGTGAGTGAATTTAAGGTTAACATAATTGCATAAATCCTGCCACGTTATGTTCAAGTTAATTGTTGCAAGAATATATTCACAAAATAGAAAATTACTAATCCATGAGTGTTGTATAGAAACGACTTTAAATAGGCTAGCCTTTTAGTAACTCAGTAAGCACATTTATGATATTGTAATTTATAACATATTCCCCAACAAAATATATAAAGATTACACACACAAGCACATACACAACATAAATGACACAACGTCCCTCATTTCTGTACAAAACCCCTCATAAAACCCTTTTCAACAAGAATAAATAAATGCACAACTATATATATATATATTTATAATTAACAAGGTAATTAGATAAATCTCAGTTACGGATCATTAATATGTCAAGGTAATTAACACCAGAAAATGTAAGTGCCCCCAACCAAACCAGAGACTCAAAATAATAATCAACCATCACTTTAATCATGATAAGCAATAAGTGTATGTGACCATGAAAATAGTTTCAACTTGAAAACATCAGACAGCCCCCCTTTGTGACTGGAATTCTGCCATGACCGCATAACATGAAAGCACAAAATAACTAACTCTCGAATAGCTTTGATTTGATAAAAGGTAGAACTTAGAGCAGACTGTGTGTGTGTGTGTGTGTGTGTGTGTGTGTGTGTGTGTGTGTGTGTGTGTGTGTGTGTGTGTGTGTGTGTGTGTGTGTGTGTGTGTGTGTGTGTGTGTGTGTGTGTGTGTGTGTAATTTTCTTACACATTATAAGCAGATATAATAGATTTCATTAGGTTCAATTATGTAAGGTTCACACATATAGTCACAGAACTAAGCACGAGAGTTTGTGCAAAAGTTTAACGGTTAAGACTTCATGAGTGTGCTTCTGGGAGCTTCCGTGAATTCACAGTGTAGTTGAGATAGAATTAAATAATTAGAATGGTCCCACCTGGATCGTCCGGTGCACGTAAGCAATACTTTGGCTGATCAGTAGTGTCTCGGTTGCACTAAGAAGTCCTGGGGTAGCGTAGCGTCATAAGTGTGTCTGAAAGGGTAGATCTCGACTGACGGCATATCATGGCTTAGGGTCGTCTCTGCCAGGAGGGTGGACAGTTGGTCGTCAACACCCGACACCCATCTCGCCCTTGTTCGAGCACCTGTGACATGCAATGAGTTGTATTGGGTGTCATAAGGAAATGATCTCGCCACATACGCCATCAGCATTAAATTGCTAACACAACGTTAATGCTTCCACAGCCACTACACACACATCACCACTAATTCGTATTAATCTGGATTGAACACCCAGCTGTGACTTGTTTCATTCAACCACTAATTACGTCTTTAAGTATGTCAGTGAGAACGTTATTCACATAATTATTAATGACACACAAAAAAAACAGCTGAGTGCAAGATGTGCATTATCATTTTCCTACTAAAATCAATTTGACCCGCGACATTCACATCCATAATGAGTTAATCTTTAACTTGCACAAACGCCCAACTTGAAAACTGATATACACGCACACACACACAAGGTATATTTTATAATTAAAGCTGAAACACAGACAAAACATATTTTGGGGTTAAAATATTCTTTTAGAATCCGTTAACTTGTACATACCTGGAGCGGAACTTTATTCAGCCACTCATAGAGAAAAGCGACGAAGTCCTGAACTGATGAGTGCCGTCAGCCGAGAGCAGATGACCTGGTTGAGGGTTCAAATAGAAATGAGAGAGATTCGAAGTGTCTGTCTAACCATGAAACCTCGGCAATGCAGGAATACACAATTACAGCTGGACGCGCCAACTGAATATCATCGCTGCACAACAAACAGTGTGCATAGGCGACGGCGACGAGATGCCGTGGCCGCGCGTGACGTCAAAGCCGCTCGTTTTAAAAACACATCGCCTACATGCCGAACCCCGTACGGCACACCCTCACCCCAAAAGGGCAACATGGTTGACCCAAATCAAACCAGTGCTCAAGCTCGACGGCTGTGGGAATCCTGGAAAAATCTCAGATTCTAAATCGCACTTGGTGAGTTCAGTTACTCAGGAAAACGAAAGAGGCAGAAGGAAGGGGTGTAAGTCTGTCAATGTGTGTCTGAAAGAGAAGATGTAAGTGTGCGTCCTGCATGCTCGCCGGGCCCTGGTCCGCATGCAGATATAAGGAACAGAACAGAACAGGAGAAAGAGAAGAATCACCGGACCCGCTCTGAGAACTGACCACCAAGGCCTCCAAAACCCAACAACTGAGACCCAGGACCACAGACTGCTATCACGGAACAAAACTTTTCCATCCAGGATCATTGACACTATTCCCCCCCTTCCCAGGACTGAAAATCTCTACCACACTGCGACCATTCCCCACACGCGAGTCCTCTCCTCCATGCCAAACTCTCGGGACCGCCCCAACACGTCACCCTCTCCGGTGACCACCACCTAACTCTCCTTGGTACTCACATATTCACGCCCGAAGGCCCACAAGGTGCTACTAACCTTGATATGCGAGTACCCTTCGAGAACCGTCCACCTCGTGGACCGACCAGCCATGTTCAGCAAACAAGGCATCATCAATCCTTGACACATGACTGGCCCACCTCCCCACACTAGGGTGGGCGGACCCGATTCACAAGGCAGAGAAGACCACGCAGAGGGCACGCGAACATCAATCCCTTCTCTTACCTTTTCAAATACAGCGTAACTAGCAGGGGGGGGGTTACTTCTCCACAGTCTACACAACTCTCAACAAAAGATCACCAGGGAAATCAACCGGGGAATGCGGCATGGACCCGACCCTACAATGATCAACAAACAAATTCAACCACTATTAACAATGAAACAACAGCACATAACTTCTCCATCTTACTTTTAGAACAGGGGAAACTGACAATCTCCAGGACAACAATCTGATCACTTTCGGCAAGGTTCTCTAACTCCTTATTGATAGATTTTTTTTTTTACTAAAGGGAGGGGTAGGAAAATCGGGAAGATGAAACGGGGCAAGGATCATTAAAGGGTCAACAGCTAGGAGTAAGGGTAAGGACATGGCTCCCTCCGGAAATAAGGATGAATGGAGGAAACCAAGGCTCGCGTGGGCAGGGACGCAACCCTGAAATAGATGAACACCACTGGGACTGTGGGGAACATCTACCCGCTACCCGTTAACCGCTTCTTCTCACCTTTCTATGGCGGACTTTAGGTACTCGTTCCTTTTGGACACCACTCTCAGAGAAATTATCTCGTGTTGAGCTGTACTGACTGGTTTCCTCTGAATCAGGATCAAGGCAACTTACCTCGCTACTTTGACTCCGCCTTGGATTATCCTCATCGTCTAACTCCTCTGCTTTTCTTTCTTCCTTTTCTACTTCTTTCTTCTCTTCTACAATTTCCCCTTCTTCGTTCACATAATCCAAATCACCATCACGACACTGCACATCCTCAGCATCTTCCAGTTGCTCCTCTGATCCATCTTCAACCGCATCTTCACCAGCTCCTTCACAAACTTCTTCACTAACCTCTTCTCCGATCTCATTGACATCAACACGTTCATCATCATAATCTAAATTTTCATCAACATCAACATCATCGCCATCATGTCCACTACCACCATCTGAACACTGCACATCTTCGTCCTCCTCTAGTTGCTCACCTGGTCCGCATGAAACTTCTTTCCGTTCCTCGGAATCCTCAACACTACTTACAGAAGGCGTCTGCACATCTTCACACACTACCTCATTCTCACTCGCACACTCCACAACGCTGCCACCAAATTTCTCCTCAACTTCTACCTCATCTACTTCTACCACACTTGCGGCATGGACATCCCCTTGTCCATCCATAATCTCAGAAACACTTGCAGCCTGGACATCCCCGTGTCCATCTGCAAACTCAGACTCTTGAGTCTCCCTAACACCTACAACTATACTTCCCTGTGCAGCATCTGCAGACAGCTCTTCTGACTCTTCCTTCGATTCCTCTCCTTCACCACCCTCAGCAACTACAACGTCCTCAACATTTTCGACCCTGGAATCCAGCTGTCCAGGTTCATGTGCAATGACTAAATTAATTTCTACTGGCGATGGTAAAGCTACACCATCAAGTGACTTCTCATATCCCTGCGTAGACGATGATGATGTCACAGGATCTGGATCCCTCACGAACAATACCGGAACAAATTCTGCGGCATCTGGATTCAACCATGACGTCCTCTCTGAGTCCTGTAATTCTGTATTAACTGACGTGTTCTTATGCACTTGCATTGATCCACAGAAGTTATTCCACTTTTCTTCTTCTGCTTCACCTTCTTCATTCACTACTCTATTAGACACTGGTAATTCCTCTGGAACCTTTAAAGTCTCCCTTGTCTCCAAATAAGAATAACGCCTAACTACAGGCTCCCTACTTGCCGATGTCTGTTTACTAACATAACTACTTCTTCCCCTGTTAATTTCATACTTATTTCTTCTCTCAGCTGTAACTGTTGTTACTGTCTTCACACTTGCCACCCCCTTGTAGCCTCCATTACTTCCGGAATATTCAGTTTTTCTGACAGTCTCTTGTGTTCTCCTCCAACCGCCATGTTTGTTCTTTTTAGCTCTTCCTAATGAACCACTGGAGTATTGCACATCTTTAGCAGCTCTTTCCCGGGACTCATCATTCTCCTGCACCCTCCGGGCATGCGCACACCACCGTTCCAGGTACGCAAAACAACGTGGAGGATCTGCGAAAGCCAGCCGGGATCTCTCTTGGGGATTCAGTCCTTCTCGTATTACCTGTATTACTTCCGTCTCGGACAACCCCAACCTTAATATACGGGCAGCTTTCCTTACATCATGCACGAAGTTCCCCAATGCCTCTCCGTTGGCCTGTAGGCGATAGAATAAATCTAACTTAAGCTGGGAACGTCGTCGATGGGGTATGAAGAAATCCAACACTTCCCCATGGAAAGTGTCGACACCGCAGCCCCGACGCAGAGTGTTGGTGACCAGACCGGCCAGTGAACCCCGGCAATACGGGTATATAAGGGACAAGACCTCCTCATCGGACACACCCGGGAAATCTGCCGACTGCAGGACCAGGTCCAAGAAGACCAACAACCTGTCCTCATCTACTCCATCCAACACCGAAAGTTTCTGGAGAATCCCTGAAATGGGGTGGGGCAATTCCTGGTAACATACCGCCGCCAGAATTACACAATTCTCAAACACAACACGAAAACATAAATTCCCAATAAAACACCTAACACAAAATTAACCTACAAAACATAATCAAAGAATCCGGAAAAAACCCAAGTACTATTCTTCCTTTGAGCCGCCCCAGAGTGTTCTAGCGATACGACGAGATGGGTGTCATAAAGGCAGAGAAACAGCCACTCAAAATGCCCAGAAGAGAACACGACACAAAACAACAAAACTGACTCACTATACAATCCACAAGGTATACATAACATTCAACATAATCCAAAAATATATAACTATCAAGTCCATGACATCTGGTCGGACCATAACCGCATTCAGAACACACGATACCGCAACGCAACGCCCTCAATAAACAAATACTACATAACGGGGGTGCTATAAAACACGTCTATTCCATGAAACAAGTCGCAATCAAAATCAACAAATACTGACGGCTCTCATCATGCTCAAAATCGTCTAAGCTCCAGAGTATGACCAAGTAAAATCCATTAGCTCACATTCATATTGAAAACTATTAATCACATGCTTATAACCCCCTTCCAAAACCTACCTTACACTCAACATCACAAAATAATTACTTAAACACTAACACATATTAAATCATTTTAAACTTAATCAACCCCTTATTCATTTTATAAAATATGTTATTATTCTGATTATTCATTTTATTAAATCGTTACATTTCCATTAACTTTTCTTTCAACACTTGGACTCAGATTAAAAAAAAATTTTAAATAATTTGCAAATCCCAACACCAGCTGACATGCCTGTAGCCACACCAAGTTTCATTTAAGAAAATAAATACAAGTCCCCAGATTCTAAAACTTCCAAAGTTCAAAAAAAAAAAAAAGGCAGAAATAATATCTACTACATACATAGAATCATACCCACGCTCTGATCTACCATTTGAAACCCCCCTTTTATTTTATAAGTTTTTTTTTGTAAATTTTTTTTTTTAGTTTTTATTTTATTTTATTTTTTATTAAGTTTTTTTTTTGTAAAGGGGAGAGACATAATATTTAGAACTAGGTGGTGAACCTAGAGGAAGCATAAGTGTGCAAAGGCCCAAGTTACAATTACAGACATGTCCCCCCAGGTGAATGACAGGACTTGCAAATGAAAAAAGTCTATTAACAAACAAGCATGTACTTTATTAAGCCTGCAACTCTTACATGAGATGACAAGTATAAGTTCAACAATGAGCAAAATTAACTGCAGGATTATATATACCTATTAATATTCTTAATGGCATAAAATGTGAGTGAATTTAAGGTTAACATAATTGCATAAATCCTGCCACGTTATGTTCAAGTTAATTGTTGCAAGAATATATTCACAAAATAGAAAATTACTAATCCATGAGTGTTGTATAGAAACGACTTTAAATAGGCTAGCCTTTTAGTAACTCAGTAAGCACATTTATGATATTGTAATTTATAACATATTCCCCAACAAAATATATAAAGATTACACACACAAGCACATACACAACATAAATGACACAACATCCCTCATTTCTGTATAAAACCCTTTTCAACAAGAATAAATAAATGCACATATATATATATATATTGTAACGTTACATAACCCGGTCCCAATAAATTAAATCATGTAAGAACATAAAGGTCAGAAATGGGTAACCTATAACTAGCTCTAAATTAAAGTATATCACTAAACATTATAAACAATTCGAGTGATATACAGTGACAAGTGAGTTATAGTGTACCCATTGAGGTAAAAAGTGAAAGTGAAGGTAACTTATTACAGAATTGTGCTGTAGGTTTGGGAATTATAAAACTATGATAGTAGACTATAATGCTACTAACTGATTCTGTATTTTTATTAATTTATTGTAATGTTTATATTGTATAGACAACCAATTGTAATATCTAAGTTAATTTTATATTTTTTCAAATATCTGTATTATAATATAAGATAACCCAGGGTTCATTTAAAAAAAAAAAAAACAAGATTTAAATATCAAATGATAATAAAAAATTAAAATAATACGGTATGAGGGAAATGGCAGAAGGAAGTAGTGCAGTGTAGGAATACTATGAGAGACTAATAAATAATATATAAATTCATTTAAAGATAATAAAAATATTAAATACTTCTATATAAGGTCATAAGAAAATGAACAGAAACCTATTATGTAAACCAAATTGGGAAAGAAACCGGAATTAAAAAGAATTATTTTTCGGTAAATAAAATATAAATTTATAATAATTACAAACTGCCTGTATACTAAAAAAATTATGGGTTACTAAGAGTGACTAAAATAACAAGTATTGTTAATAATCGAATTTGGAAATTAAACCTGGCGAGTTGACAAAATGATGCTACCACAATTCTATTAAAATATCCTTTTTGAAACTTTGGAGAAGTGCAAAATTAGTACAAACTTAAAAAGCAATATGAACATTATATAATCCTACCTTATTTATCAAAGTTAAATAGTTATACTCCATGATAAAAAGTGAAAGAAAACCATTTTGATGATCCAGCCTAGTTTCGCTATGTTTCAAGTTGACGATATAATATGGGCCAGACGGTAATGAAATTACAACCCAAGACGGACATCACTATAGAAAAAGCTTCATTCCAGTAAGAACTATAAGAAGAGAGGTAATATAAACATTTCGTTTAATAATTAACGAAGAAAACGCATTTCGAATGGTGGTATAGAACAAAAAACTAGTCAAAATTAATCACATGTTCTAAAGTAAACAAACACGCTGCTCTCTTACGGACATTTCTGGAACTACGTACTAAACGAAAGATAAACAAAATTTTTAATATTTTTCGGTATTTGTAAAGCGTAGTATTATTATCCATTTCTGACCATCTCATAACAAAAAGAACTTACCCTTAACCCTGGGGAAATAAAAAGAATTATATATTGATTGATGTTTTAAAAATAGTATAAAATTTGGTAACAAAACCATATATGTTTTTTTCTTTTGACAATTCCATGTTTACTCGATGAAGTCGATATTATGTTTTAATTAAGGAGAGATCGATTGTGATATTTGTATCTGGGCGGCAGAGAAAAAAACCAATAATCTAAATAATAAATATTATTGAAAAATTGATATTGAATAATAAAAATGTGTTATGTTTTTTGTAGCGGGTAGTTGTAATAGATTTCAGCATAAAAATAGAAGAGATCGACCCATCGGGTCATACTTTGCCATAGTGTAGTCGGGTTGAACTATGCGTGGAGACTTGTCTCACAATCAGCTGATTTAATTCACGGCGAACAATTTGAAAAAATTTCAGAAATCGTATAAACCAAATGTAAACAATTGGTACCTACTCTCTCTTCAACATAAGGCTGAACAACTTCCCTACTTGAACCAAATCACACACTCTCGATTTCGGCTTTTGATTGAGTAACATTACCAAACACTTTATTTTTAAACTTCGGTCATTATAATTCATATGTGGCGACTGCGGAGAGGCGGAAACATTAACACCTCTAAAGAAAAGCAGAACGTTACAAATTGGCGTTTACAACATTGGGGCTTAATTAAATAAGACGAACACCCAATAGGCCACATACAAAGTTTTCGCTAAAACCTCTACAAAAACCGCTACGTTACAGATTGGCACCCAACGTGGGGTGGTAATTAGAAAAGAATTTTGATATTTAATAAATTAATATACCAAAAAATCTAATTATCGTTGGCAGTTATGAGAAAACAAGAAATGCATAATACCCGAGGCAGATCGAAGAAGAGGGCAGAAGAAAAGGAGATTGAAGAAGGTGGACAGGAACAAGAAATAGAGTTAGTCACGGACAGTGAAATGGACCAACAGACAGGCGATAAAGAAGAAACCGAAGTAGTTATGGACCCGGAAAAGGAAATAGTTGAAGAAGATGCCCAAGGGGACCAACCAGATAAACCCAACCAAAAAGAAGATATAAGCATACAGGAGATGTTAAGAATTATAATGGAAGGGAATAACAAGATCCAGGAAGATAATAAGCGAACCAATGACAAAATAGATGAAAATTTTAGAAAACAGGAGGAAGCCTTGAAACAAACCAATGAGGAAAATAAGGAGAATTTTAAGAAACAGGAGGAACAAAATAGACAGACCAATGAGAAAATAGATAGCATTCAGGAAAGTTTAGTCAAACAACTAAATGAAAAAATAGAGACCATTCATGGAAATATCAAACAAACCATGAATGAACAATACAATGAACTGAAAGAAACTGTTGAAGGACAAAGAGATGAGATGAATGCAAAATTTGAAGAGAATAATGAGAATTTAAAACAAATTGAGGGTAAGATGGAGAACTTCAACAAGGAATTAAGAGAAAATCTAGAGAGTAAAATTGAAAGTGTCAGTAATACGCTTAGCCAAAGAGTCTATGAATATAAGGAAGAGGCAGAGAAGAAAGTAATAGAAACCAATCAAAGGTTAGATAAAACTGAAGAGAAGATGGAACTAATTAAAACCGGAGTCGAGGCACGAATGGAAAAGGAAGAACAAAATAATCAAGTTCGGGTAATGGCCATACGACAAGAAAACAATGACCAATTAGATAGTATCAAAAGCAGTCTGAACTGTAAATTTTCAGAGTTTCATAAAACAGTAGAGAATGTAAAAAATCAGTGTGATAGCCAAGCAGAGAAATTAGATAATTTGCAACAAATACAAACCAATTTTCAATGTGATGTAGATAGAATAAGTTCTAGATCTGCATGCAGCAGTCATCATGTTTATCAAGAGAGTAAGGAAAGTGTAAAATTTCGGGATTATCGCAGAAACCCACTTGAATTTTAAGGAGAGTAGCCGAAATTTTGAACAGATCAAAGGAGAATCGATGGAATATGATAAAAGGTATATTAGACGAATCGTTCAAAAATATCAATGACAATTGGTGGACAGCAATTAGGAACGAGGTGTGTGATTATGGGGGTTTCAAAACAATGTTCAAACTTAAGTACTGGTCAGAGTCAGTACAAAACATTATTAGGGACGATATTTGTCATGGTAGGTATGACCGTACAGTGGGACAAACACCTCTGCTTACTTTTTGGGGAAGGTGTGTATAGCAAAGTATTTAGACCCTAAGATACCTGAAGAGTGTCTAGTGACCAAAATGGCGTATCATTTCGAAGAGAAGATCATCAGTGCCCGATTAAGTGGACAAGTAAAAACTATTGGAGGCATGGAAACGCTACTAGAAAATTATGAACAGGAATCTTATTATAGGAGAAGTAGATGGAGGTCAGGGAATACTGAGGAGCGAAAGAATGAACCACCAAGAGAGAATCGACCTAGAGTCAATTATGTACATGCTAATAACAATTATTACAGTAATAGTTACCAAGGAAAACGTCCGTATTTTAACCAGAGACAAAATTATGATCGAAGAGATGAGAGAAACAACTACAACAGACAACAATGGAATGATCATGACGAATATAGGAGGTCCAGAAGTGGAGATAGAAATAGGGATATACCCTCGGGAGATCCACCAAATGACAATCGGGGAACTAATCAAGCCCAAGTAAATTATCTAATGGCTGATGAGAGGGATTCGAGGAGACCCGATGAACAGCAACAAAGAAAGGTGGACAAACGAGTTGACCATGGGAAAAATCAAGGGTCTAATCCTGGTCCCAGTAATAAAGATGAGAGGCTATATACATACGATAATATTGAAATGTATGGTAGTGATCCGCAATGGGGCAATCCAATAGCGAATTTTATTGACAAGTTTAATCAACAGAATCCACGGGAAAAATATAAGAGTGGATCAATCCGTGTTGTGAATGATACCGAAAACGGTTAAACTAATGTTAAATGAAATATTGAGAAAAGTATTGAAAGACTGAAAACCCCAAAATTCTAAAAGCATGTAAGGACATTTACTCAAGTTATTTTGAAACCATATAATTTAAAGTGAAGAGACTAAAACCCCAAAATTCTAAAAGCATGTAAGGATATCTTACTCAAGTTATTTTGAAACCATATAATTTAAAATAAAGAGACTAAAACCCCAAAATTCTAAAAGCATGTAAGGACATCTTACTCAAGTTATTTTGAAACCATATAATTTAAAGTGAAGAGAATAAAAACCCCAAAATTCCAAAATGTAAGAACAACTTACTCAACAATTTATCTAGGAACAAGACGATTTAATAAAAACTATGTAAGGACAACTTACTTAATTTATTCAGAAATAATACGATTTAAGATATTTCGAAACCATTTAATTTAACAAAAAATAAGAACTGATTAGCAAATAAGAGTTATAAAGAATTGATTTAAAATGAAATAATAGGAAAAAGTAATATTTTTAATGGTAACAAACAGAAGAAAAATTAAATGAACAAAAACAATTGATGGTAATGTGCTCAGATAAGAAGAATAAAGAATAATTTAATGACTCCAATGAAACTGAAGGAGGATGATAATTAATACAATAATTAGAATTTCTCAGAATTGAAGATTATATAAGAAGAAATGATACGGAGAAATATGTCACAAGAAGTAAAGTCAAAAGAATTTTAACATAAGGCCTATCAATAATGTTATATGCTATTAGTTAATGGAAAAGAAGAAGGAATCAAGGAGAAGAAGAAATATATAAATAAATGCAAACAGCTACAGTATGAAGAATCCCAAAAGTGTTTAGTACTAGTCGCTAATTGACTACTACTTATAATTTTTTTATTTTTATGTATTGGCCGTAGAAATGTTCCGGCAATAATTTTTATGAGCAGGGATGATGTTCCCCTGGTCTCAGAAGGTGTAAGGATGGACAGAGGAGTATGGACCCAGAATGGCCACCCTACTGGTACCACCGCACAAGATAGGGAAAAATGTTAGGGAAATTGAATATTTAAGGGATAATAATTATAAAATAGCTGAAAAGAGTGATATTAGATTCCAGAAATATAAATGAAGAAAATAGAAGGAAGATAGCAGACCGAAGCTTAATTGATAAAGATAATTTATAGAAGTAAATAGAAACGAGTGTTAAAACAAGTTTAATATAATTAGTGTGACCAGTCCTTATCAAATAAAATGTGGAAGTACCACTACCCAGAGAAATAAATAATTGATGAATTTGCCTCCAAGAGAGAGAGAGTTAAGTAAGAAAACAGCAATTACCACCAGTCTGAATTACCAGTCAGTTTACAACCAGTTTGAAAATGAAACACTATTATGAAAATAAAGCCAAGACTATTAGGAGAATTGAACCAATCAACAATTTATTTTTAATAAACGAGTTAAACTAAAATAAATTTGTTCTAGTTGGGGGGGGGGGCTTTATATAACGTTACATAACCAGGTCCCAATAAATTAAATCATGTAAGAACATAAAGGTCAGAAATGGGTAACCTATAACTAGCTCTAAATTAAAGTATATCACTAAACATTATAAACAATTCGAGTGATATACAGTGACAAGTGAGTTATAGTGTACCCATTGAGGTAAAAAGTGAAAGTGAAGGTAACTTATTACAGAATTGTGCTGTAGGTTTGGGAATTATAAAACTATGATAGTAGACTATAATGCTACTAACTGATTCTGTATTTTTATTAATTTATTGTAATGTTTATATTGTATAGACAACCAATTGTAATACCTAAGTTAATTTTATATTTTTTCAAATATTTGTGTTATAATATAAGATAACCCAGGGTTCATTTAAAAAAAAAAAAAACAAGATTTAAATATCAAATGATAATAAAAAATTAAAATAATACGGTATGAGGGAAATGGCAGAAGGAAGTAGTGCAGTGTAGGAATACTATGAGAGACTAATAAATAATATATAAATTCATTTAAAGATAATAAAAATATTAAATACTTCTATATAAGGTCATAAGAAAATGAACAGAAACCTATTATGTAAACCAAATTGGGAAAGAAACCGGAATTAAAAAGAATTATTTTTCGGTAAATAAAATATAAATTTATAATAATTACAAACTGCCTGTATACTAAAAAAATTATGGGTTACTAAGAGTGACTAAAATAACAAGTATTGTTAATAATCGAATTTGGAAATTAAACCTGGCGAGTTGACAAAATGATGCTACCACAATTCTATTAAAATATCCTTTTTGAAACTTTGGAGAAGTGCAAAATTAGTACAAACTTAAAAAGCAATATGAACATTATATAATCCTACCTTATTTATCAAAGTTAAATGGTTATACTCCATGATAAAAAGTGAAAGAAAACCATTTTGATGATCCAGCCTAGTTTCGCTATGTTTCAAGTTGACGATATAATATGGGCCAGACGGTAATGAAATTACAACCCAAGACGGACATCACTATAGAAAAGGCTTCATTCCAGTAAGAACTATAAGAAGAGAGGTAATATAAACATTTCGTTTAATAATTAACGAAGAAAACGCATTTCGAATGGTGGTATAGAACAAAAAAACTAGTCAAAATTAATCACATGTTCTAAAGTAAACAAACACGCTGCTCTCTTACGGACATTTCCGGAACTACGTACTAAACGAAAGATAAACAAAATTTTTAATATTTTTCGGTATTTGTAAAGCGTAGTATTATTATCCATTTCTGACCATCTCATAACAAAAAGAACTTACCCTTAACCCTGGGGAAATAAAAAGAATTATATATTGATTGATGTTTTAAAAATAGTATAAAATTTGGTAACAAAACCATATATGTTTTTTCTTTTGACAATTCCATGTTTACTCGATGAAGTCGATATTATGTTTTAATTAAGGAGAGATCGATTGTGATATTTGTATCTGGGCGGCAGAGAAAAAAAACAATAATATAAATAATAAATATTATTGAAAAATTGATATTGAATAATAAAAATGTGTTATGTTTTTTGTAGCGGGTAGTTGTAATAGATTTCAGCATAAAAATAGAAGAGATCGACCCATCGGGTCATACTTTGCCATAGTGTAGTCGGGTTGAACTATGCGTGGAGACTTGTCTCACAATCAGCTGATTTAATTCACGGCGAACAATTTGAAAAAATTTCAGAAATCGTATAAACCAAATGTAAACAATTGGTACCTACTCTCTCTTCAACATAAGGCTGAACAACTTCCCTACTTGAACCAAATCACACACTCTCGATTTCGGCTTTTGATTGAGTAACATTACCAAACACTTTATTTTTAAACTTCTGTCATTATAATTCATATGTGGCGACTGCGGAGAGGCGGAAACATTAACACCTCTAAAGAAAAGCAGAACGTTACAAATTGGCGTTTACAACATTGGGGCTTAATTAAATAAGACGAACACCCAATAGGCCACATACAAAGTTTTCGCTAAAACCTCTACAAAAACCGCTACGTTACAATATATATATATATATATATATAAAATTAACAAGGTAATTAGATAAATCTCAGTTACGGATCATTAATATGTCAAGGTAATTAACACCAGAAAATGTAAGTGCCCCCAGCCAAACCAGAGACTCAAAATAATAATCAACCATAACTTTAATCATGATAAGCAATAAGCGTATGTGACCATGAAAATAGTTTCAACTTAAAAACATCAGACAGCCCCCCTTTGTAACTGGAATTCTGCCATGACCGCATGACATGAAAGCACAAAATAACTAACTCTCGAATAGCTTTAATTTGATAAAAGGTAGAACTTAGAGCAGACTGCGGATGTGTGTGTGTGTGTGTGTGTGTGTGTGTGTGTGTGTGTGTGTGTGTGTGTGTGTGTGTGTGTGTGTGTGTGTGTGTGTGTGTGTAATTTTCTTACACATTATAAGCAGATATAATAGATTTCATTAGGTTCAATTATGTAAGGTTCACACATGTAGTCACAGAACTGAACACGAGAGTTTGTGCAAAAGTTTAACGGTTAAGACTTCATGAGTGTGCTTCTGGGAGCTTCCGTGAATTCACAGTATAGTTGAGATAGAATTAAATAATTAGAATGGTCCCACCTGGATCGTCCGGTGCACTTAAGCAATACTTTGGCTGATCAGTAGTGTCTCGGTTGCACTAAGAAGTCCTGGGGCAGCGTAGCGTCATAAGTGTGTCTGAAAGGGTAGATCTCGACTGACGGCATATCATGGCTTAGGGTCGTCTCTGCCAGGAGGGTGGACAGTTGGTCGTCAACACCCGACACCCATCTCGCCCTTGTTCGAGCACCTGAGACATGCAATGAGTTGTATTGGGTGTCATAAGGAAATGATCTCGCCACATACGCCATCAGCATTAAATTGCTAACACAACGTTAATGCTTCCACAGCCACTACACACACATCACCACTAATTCGTATTAATCTGGATTGAACACCCAGCTGTGACTTGTTTCATTCAACCACTAATTACGTCTTAAGTATTTCAGTGAGAACGTTATTCACATAATTATTAATGACACAAAAAAAAACAGCTGAGTGCAAGATGTGCATTATCATTTTCCTACTAAAATCAATTTGACCCGCGACATTCACATCCATAATGAGTTAATCTTTAATTTGCACAAACGCCCAACTTGAAAACTGATATACACGCACACACACACAGGGTATATTTTATAATTAAAGCTGAAACACAGACAAAACATATTTTGGGGTTAAAATATTCTTTTAGAATCCGTTAACTTGTACATACCTGGAGCGGAACTTTATTCAGCCACTCATAGAGAAAAGCGACGAAGTCCTGAACTGATGAGTGCCGTCAGCCGAGAGCAGATGACCTGGTTGAGGGTTCAAATAGAAATGAGAGAGATTCGAAGTGTCTGTCTAACCATGAAACCTCAGCAATGCAGGAATACACAATTACAGCTGGACGCGCCAACTGAATATCATCGCTGCACAACAAACTGTGTGCATAGGCGACGAGATGCCGTGGCCGCGCGTGACGTCAAAGCCGCTCGTTTTAAAAACACATCGCCTACATGCCGAACCCCGTACGGCACAGTTCTTTGACAAAATTAATGATATAATCTGTTTCCACACCTTAGTCCTCGGTGGGTATTTTCTTATGGCTTTTTCCCAGTTACCATTGCAGCAAGTTGAGTATTTTGAATAATATTCATTTATTTTCACAATGTTCCTCCAAATCATAAAAATCCAGAAAAGCCATACTAATATTCAAAACAAATGACCTGTTACAGAATCATTAAGTACTCCAGCTGCCATCTATCATAACTGACTTGTCAAGTCTTATGTAAACTAATTGTGTATTATACTTTACATTACTTTTCAAGATTTTGTATGGGATAAACTGTACTCTCTTCCCAATACTATTTTCCTCATATGTCAGTTTCATGATTTGGCCTGTACCAATGATACTACTTTTAATTCTGATACAGGTATCACTTTTCTGAGTACAGTGTAAATTGTGACACTGGCATTATACATTAATTGTACAAATAATATAATCAAAGTCATTTTGTTCCTTATGAAAAAATTGAACATAACCGTGTCTGTTCTTTAACTTTATATGCTACTTAAAGACTAATCTAAAAGTGAAAGTAAAGAAATTTTTAATTTTGTTGGTTTTTAGTGTATGTAGTAATTTTATCCATTTATTTTACTGATTACAAAATGAACCATA
This sequence comes from Magicicada septendecula, assembly GCA_034769895.1. Lineage (NCBI taxonomy): Eukaryota > Metazoa > Arthropoda > Insecta > Hemiptera > Cicadidae > Magicicada > Magicicada septendecula. The sequence continues at coordinate 1,189,425,405 of CM068367.1, read as the reverse complement.
ATAATTTTTGTATTATAGATGATTGACAGAATTGCAGACTTAATGACATTTGGGTCATTAGAACCATGTGATAAATGTGGAGGCCAGCTTTCGTATGTTAGTGGAACTGGTTACAAATGTGAAGGTGATCTCTCTGAATGGGTCAAATGTGACAATGTGTCTATCAGCCCTAAGAGGAAAAAATTTAAGGTTCCAAAAGAATTACAAGAGGAATATGAGTTTTTGTAAGTTTTGTAATTATGTGAATTATTATTCAAACTTTCATGATCAGTATGTTAAAATTATTTTAAAAACTTCCACGCTGTGATGCCATTCTCCTCTGTCATTCTTGCTAGATGTTTTCACTGTGGCTATGGTTTAAATGTCTGGATTATGGCAACGGGTTTGTGGTTGTAGTTTGTATGTTCATAATAGAGAGATTGTAAAGGTACAATTATTTTGAGATACACAAAAATACTACTTACCCCGACTCTGATCAACTTACTATGACTTGCCTTATTACACAACCATCAGAAGATGCCAAATTATTAAAGGTCGCCACCACATTTGGAAAATATCGGTATGGAGAACCATACATGACTTCCATTTTCTAAGATTTATATTTAAAATCATTTTCGAAATGAAATATTACTATAGAAACTACTTCTTTCTACTTACTGCTTCAGCCTTAACCACAGTACTGTGGTCACTAACGTATACCACCTCACGTTATCGCACTCGATTTTCACTGATGATGGAAGTCGATGGCATTGCCAAAACGTCTGGTTTTGTAGAAAACATTGGACTACGGCCAAACATCCCGGGAAGGAATTATAACAAAAACTACTTCTTTGTTGCCGATAACGTTGTACAATATATATAAAAAATTGCATAAAATTAATGGCTTGTATAAGTTAATGTTTGATCTCCATTAAGTAGTGCTCAAGTTTCCAAAGTTGTAATATTATGATGTCCGTAATTAAAACATCAGAGCAGGTTTAGTGTGTATGAGGGTACACCGTGGACAAACATTTTCAACATTTCCTATTGAGCGTTGCTACAGTGTTCCTAGTTGCAGCGTTCCTATCGAGCTGCGAATCTATAGTGTATGTTTTACAGAACAAACACGCGAAAAAGAAGGAGCGCTCCGAAGTCACTCGTGGACCCTCAGCACCTTGCAGAGGGTTCATTCCCTAAAGACGAAAAGTCTGTCTATGAATCGTTCCTCTGTAAACACGTGCAGTTACACTGCCCAGCGATCCACAGGAAGCAAATCGCTATCCACGCTGGACACTTTTTCAGCTTGCACGCGTTATGTTGGTATGGGTTTCGGCACTTACCATTTAAAAAGCATGCAAATGTAAGAAAATAAACATGAGTGAGGCCAGAAATAATGCAAATTTTGTGTGTGTGTTCCCTGCCTTTTTATTGCGGTAGTCATAATAATAAAATGGAAACGTGAACATTACATAACTGAGATATGCTTGCTGCCACGAACGATATATTATTTTATACGTGTATATTAACTCATACATAATTTACATTAAAATGAAAAAATTATAATTTTATTGCCTGGCAACAAAATTATTTTATTTTTAACAATTACCATTGTTTCAAAAAGTTTAAATGAATTTTCAAGTACTTTACTGTTGTTAAAACGTAAAAGGTTGCAGGTAAACTACCCCTTCCCCTTAACCGATCTTCACCAAAATCGAAAGGCCTTGAGATCTCTACAATTCAGGGATGTATGGAAAAAATTATTTGATTCTGTTTGAATTTGCGGCTGTTATCGTTTGCCATAGAAAATTACCCTTGATAAAAAACGTTGCAGGTAAACTACCCCTTCCCCTTAACCGATCTTCACCAAAAACAATAGGTCTTGAGTACTCTACAAATCAGGACTGTATGCAAAAAATTATTTGATTCTGTTTGAATTTGCGGCTGTTATCGTTTGCCATAGCAAAAAATCTACAGACAGACACGCACACAGACACTTTTCGAAAAACGACTTTTTTTCATGTTTTGAGTGTAGTACAATCAGAATCTGCAATAATCTCGAACACGATTTTTTTTGCCATCACCATACTTCCATTTCCTTAAGGAACATGGAAGTAAAAGGGAATGTGGAAACCTTTTTACACTACTCTCATTAAAACAATTGAGTTAAATTAATCCATTTCTTTACTTTGATTCGAAACTCACAGGTTCGTTTTTAGGCGAGCCTCTCACCACGGAACAGGTTATGGTAATTTGGCGTAATAATTAAGCTAACACATGGTTATAGTTAAAACGACTCTTATTTTATTTCAATGTAAACAATAGTTATTTTTCTTTATGGTAATGTTATACCAGCATATTTTATTTTGACAAGAACAATTATTTTCTTTCTACTGTAGTGATATACAAAAATTTTGTACCCACAAAATTTCTAATACAAAGATTATAACACCCAAAGGGCTTTCATTTTGTTAGCAAACCAGTACTTCGAAATTCTCTTTGTATACTCACACACACACACTCTCTCACTCTTTTTACATATCTTTTTATTGAGATCTCATCATGTTTTAGAACAATTATTTTCGCATACTTTTACCAATTTCAGTACAGTAAGGTACTTAGCTCTTTCGTTGTAAAGTCTCCTGTAGGTTTCACAATGCACCGTAATTCGCTTTCACAGCGAAAACTGTTCCGAAAATATGTCTTGTACGTTCACTTTTATGTTTGTATTACTGGTTTAGGTTCAACTCACCATTTTTATCACTTTTACATAAAAATTCGGCCGGCCTATCTTAATTGCTCGCGAGGACTGTATAATACGACCGCGTGGTCTGAAGGTGTTCTGCCGACTGGGGCGAGTTGGGCACACAGGTGTATACTATACAAGCCTTTTGCGCATTAACCACGAGGCTCTACTGGATGCCCACTTCGTCTCCTGCCATCACACATCGAATCTTCCAGTAGTTTCTGGACGCCGGAAGTTCATTATAACATTGAAAACACGTGGTGAATTTGTTAAGTCACCATGGCCGTGGACAATTGCGTCTCAGGCCACATGCATGGTCTGTGACTCACCTATGCTTTGTTATGTCTTCCCATACAATAGGTTTTATTAAAATTATTATATAAAATGGTTAATTACTGAAAATTATTAAAAAATGGTTCTACCCTTTTTGTCCCGTTCAACCCCCCCCCATGAGAGGTTTTATGTAAAAACATAAAAACTCTCATTGCCTAAACATAAGAGGATCAGCTAGGATATGGTGCCACGGCCCCCCTTATTTCCTTATTAAACTGTGGGTTACTCACCCCCCCCCCAATCCGGTGGCTGTGGCTGCACCTGCATGACTTTACTGGACTTCCTTCCTCAGGATCCCAACACCATAAAGCCAGACAGGCACTAGCCGACCCTGCCCTGACACGCTAGCCAGCACAGGTCCGTCTCCACAGTACCACCCAGACTCTAACAATCCAGTAAAGACATTAACAAATGGCCTTTCACCATTCCATATCCTTAACCGATTTGGGTTCCTCTTAGCTGTACTGGTTTGCCTCTATCAAAGTACTTGTTTTCTTTTTAACATTGAAAATGTTTATAAGGACGTGTCACACATTTGGAAACGACCGCTGGTGCGTGATCGAATATGGGAACCAGTGAGTTTCCATGGAAGCTACTTCTTTGTTGTCAATAACGTAGTACACATATAAAACTTCGCTTATGAATGCGACTACATTTAACTTACGTGTATAATCTGTACATTGGTAAATGAAGAATGAATTCATTGATTGGTGAATGAACATAAATATATATATATTATTGAAGCATTTTCAATGCCCTTCTCTGTGCATTGCATTTGTGCAATGCCGTTTTTTTTTTTTTTTTTTACCTACTTGAATACACATAGCCTTATTCTTTTACCATATATATATATGTATATATTGCGGGAGCCAATATATATATATTGTGTAACGTAACAAAGTTAAGGTTCCCGACGTTACATAAAAAACTTTGTCAAAATAACTGAAACAATGTCCAAGGTATGCCATGATTAAGTACAAGAGGGCCAATCTCACCTAAAAATGTATTGATGATACCTAGTAAGGTTACTAGGTAATAAAATATTGAAAGTGTACCTAAATATAAAATATGTAATGAGCAGTGTAAGATGTAAACTATAAACACTGTGTCTAATGAGTTTACTGTGGATGAGTTTGAATATAATAGACTGTTCAATTAAGATTTAATGTTTTATAAAATGTACTTGTTGTTGTACGGTATCATGATATTGTGTTTACATGATATTTATTTTGTGTTTTGTATGTAGCAGGTGTGGAGCCATTGCTTTAAGGAAGTACTAAGTAATGGGTACTCATTTCATTCATGTTAAACTTGTATTTAAGTAATTAAATACAAGTATATTTATTATGTATGGTATTATGTTAAGTGTATTTACTTTAAATAATTAATGAAGATGTTTTAAAATAATATTTGTAAACTTGGCCAGGAAGACAATAAGTGTTAATAAGTTGTCAAGTGGTCATTATAATTATGTTAAAAACCAATGAAGGGTTCAATGATGAACTAAATAAAAATAATGAATTGAAATCATGAAATTAAAATTGAAATAATGGGCCATAAGCCAGTGACTCTTTGTACAGTAGGTCAGATAAGAAAAATTAAATTAAAAACAAAAAATTATAACACCTGTAATAAAACTAATAGGCCTAAAAATTAGTATTTTGTAAAAGGAAATTAATACCTTTTAAAATAAGTCAATTAAGAAGAAAATGTAGTAAAATGTATACGGTTCAATAAGGCAGCTTAAGTGAAAGTTTTATGTAATTCCAAGCAGGGAGTATTTTATTAAATAAGTGTAAGAATATTTCCTAATTCTGGCTCTAGGATAACAAATATTATCCAATGACAGAAGAAGCAATGGTTGTTAGGGCAACAAAATGCAGGAAATCTTGTTGATTTAGACATTCAATTGTTATATATAAACAAGGACAGTTCAGTCATTAAAAATCGCCAGAAAACCACAAAACCTCATGAATAAAATTATTACAAATCAACATTAAAATATAATCACTAATTAAAAGGACGGATTGGACGGCTTCCAAAACTATCACTTTGAGAATATAAACTACCTATCTACAAAATTCAAATCAAAAACCTTAAGAAAAATGAACTAAACTTACCACCAAATGAGTTATAAAATAAACCATAAATAAATGCAGATAATCCAGACCAGGAGAAGTTGAATTGAATAAATACCATACAACAAAAATTAAAGAGAATTAAATTTACCTACTGAACCTCACTTTTGACTGCGGAGCAAGAACTTAATACTACACTAATTCCATCGGGACCTGTGACCACCAGAAACGGAAAAATCAGCGAAGATCAAGAACTGAACTTTCCATTACATCCCGGGACACTAACAACAACTTTTATTGAGAAGCTGGAGTTGGAAATATTCGAGCCATTCTTCATCACTAGTAGATCTGACATCGTTAGTGGAACACGGCCTGAATGAGTATCTTGTAAACGCTTGGTAAAAACCTGCTTATGTTAATACTTTATATAATAAGATTTTAATTTAAATTGTAATACCTAATAACCTGAATTTGCATTACCTGGCCTTACTAATAGTTAAAAGAATTACATGTACCCTGAGATAAGAGATAAACTGAAAATTATAATTAAATTGTAACATAAACCACGAGTTCAATAACAGATCGATTCGGTATTGTATGATCGATACGATGCTTTAATAACCGAAGAAAGCAACTGTTGGAAATTTAAAATAATATAAAATAAAGAATCCTTCTTGTATTTGACGAGTCTGTGTTATTGTAGAATAGTTATTGTATTTCGAATAGGGTGTAATTTACAGGGAAATAAAGTGATAAAAGCGTCAAGTGGAACAACTTAACATATAAGAACGGGTCATTCGCTAATGACAGCGCTCGATTGCAGACAGCTGGTGAATACGGGAGAATAGAGAACTAACTTACTCTCTTCACACTCCGCTCTTTTCAATTTAGATAATACATAGTGACTAGGGTTGGAGAAAAATACTGAATTATAATAACCGTAATATAGCGTTTTTCCCTGGTAAAACACTTGATAACTAATTAACACAGGTCTGTAATCAACAACCAAATAATATACACAACATAATAAATATTTTTCCTTATAAATAGATTGAATTTAATTTAAATTTTTAAATTAACTATAAATCCGCAACAGTAATTAAATAAGAAACAGATAATAAACAAGATTGAATTGGTAATAAATTGACGTCAACAACGTGGGGCTTAACGTTGATACACGGGAGTCACTTATAAAGAAATAAACCAGAATAATTGGTTGTAACAAATTGCCGCATTCAACGTGGGGCTGAAATAACGATAAACCCATAACGGTGTTGCACTGGACACACACAACAGATAATTTGTAACAAATTGGCGCTCAACGAGTGGGCTTTAGTTAAGTAAAAAATCTACTATATCGCTATTACTTAACTTGAGCAGGCAACTATTAGAGGCGCAGGAATGCATACAAGAGGTGTTTCTAAAAGGATTGCGAAGGACCAGGAAACAGAAGAAGATAGACGGGAAGAAGAAGCAGAGATAATTACAGACACCGAAATGGAACAACAGGCGGGTGATAAAGAGGAAGCCAGAGAAGAACCAAATTGGCAAGACATGATGAAATTTATGGCTGAACAATTTAGGAAACAGAAGGAAACTTCAAAGGAACAAAATAAACAAATCAATGAAAAAATAGACGGTATAAATGAGAATTCAGAAAAGCTAGAAAATAAAATAGTCAATATTAACGAAAACTCAAAGAAACAAAATGAAATTTTGAGTGAGAATTTAATCAAACTAATGAATGAGAAGTTTGACAAGAATAAAGAGGAAACTAATGAGAACAACCGACTAATTAATGAAAAAATGGACACTATTAAGGAAAGTACTAGTGAAACCTTAAGGCAAACTATAAATGAAAATAATGAACAATTGAAGGCCGATTTTAGACAAATAAATGAGAAAATCGACAGTTCCAATGAAAGGACCAAACAAGAGTTTAGAGAAATACATGAGAAAATAAATCGTATGAGTGAAAAGATAAACGATAGGATAGACAAAATTAATGATAATACCGATGAAAAAATAAAAAATATTAACGAAACAATCAGCCAAAGAGTCGACCAGACAAAAAAGGAACTTATAGGGTTCAAGGAAGAGTTGACTACCCGAATAAATAACATGGAAATCAATAACAAAATTAGTGTAACGGAGGTACAAGCGGAAACCCAAGAAAAGTTAGACGAGTTGCAAATTAACATAGCTGGAAAAATTGAAATAGTTAACAATGAAATAACGCAAATAAAAACCCAAGTGGATCAAAATAAAGGGACCGTTGAAAATATACAGAATCAGGAATTGATTAATATAAAGGAGTCGGTAGAAATTTTACAAAATCGACCAATGTACCTGGCAAATCACATAACCCCGGATCAAAAGGAAAATATTAATTTCAAAATCTATAGAGGAAACCCCATAGAATTTTTAGAGAGAATAGATGAATGGTTTGGTAGGATTAAAGTGACCTGATGGAACATAATAAAAAATTTGTTGGATGACTGTTTTAAAAGTATAAATGATAATTGGTGGTCAGTGGTCCGAAACGAAACAAGTAATTATGAAGAGTTTAAGAAGGCTTTTAGGTCGAAATACTGGTCGGATTCCGTACAGAACATGATTACGGACAACATTACCAACGGTAGATTCAACATTAATCAAGAGCAGTCCCCAACTACCTACTTTTTGGGAAAGGTGTTTTTGGCGCGTCATTTGGAACCGCGAATACCAGAGGAATGTTTAGTGAATAAACTATCTTACCATTTCGAAGAAGAAATAGTTCGTGCCAGACGCAGTGGACAAGTGAAGACAGTGGGAGCAATGGAAACCTTGTTGGCCAGCTATGAAATGGAAGACTATTATCAAAGGTCTCGAAGGCAAAGTGACTATTCAAACAAAGGAGAGAGGAGCCAAATCAAGAGTCGCGTCAGGGAATGAATAGATATAACAACAATAATTATAACCGAAGGGTTAATGACCATTTTATGAATAATCGCTACCGTAATAATCATTACCAAAACAATCATTATAATAACTCTAATAATAACCGATACAGCGCAGGCCGCAGGAATTTTGATAACGGGAGAGACTATTGGAATAATAACCGAGTGAACAACGACCAACGAAATCAAACCAGTAATAGAAGTCGAGAGGAGGACCTGCCTAGGAACCAAGAAAATCATAGAGAATTCAGACCAGATGATGGCAACCCAGGAAACACTGCTAGAGACGATCGTCCGCAGGATATGGGGGAAAACTAAATACAGCAGTGGAAGCATCAAGTAACCCCTCACTGCTGGGATTGAAAGGGTATACACGAACCCAAAAGGACAATAACAAAATTATAACCATTACGGAAAACAATTATTTAAAGGATATACGAAAGGATTTAACTGAAGAAGGGTTACAGTCAGAGAATAAAACTGACAATCAAATTATATATATAATGGCAGAATTGCAAGGAGTTATGACAGATATGGTGATTGACACCGGAGCGAACGTGTCACTTCTGGACAAAGTAGAATATAACCGAATAAGGGAAATGTATAAGAAAAATATACCAACATTACCAGTCAATAACATGGTAATAATAGGTGCTACTGGCAGACCAAATAAAACAATATGGCAACAAGTAATGATGGTAAAACTAGTGAAGGTAAAACTATTCCTATGGTGTTTATGGTAGCTCAAGGATTACCATTTAAAGCAATGCTAGGGTGTGATACGCTGCGGCGCCACTCGGCTATTATTGATGTGGGCAGAGGAAAAATAACCCTGTACCATGAAAATGGAGAATGGTCAAGTGAAATAGTGGATCATAAAAATGCCACTCACCACCGACATTCTTTTACTCTAATGCGTGATGACGGAATGGAATATAGAACACCTTTTGAGGAATTAGCCTGTGTTAAGGAGGATGAATGGAAAGAAAAATTACAAGAAATTTATTTGTTTAAAACTGCCAATACTAATGGAGTGACACCTGAACAAAAAAATTAGTTAATAAAAATCTATAACAGATATAAAAAGTATTTTCGGATTTCCCAGGAAAGGCTAAGGATTTTATTTGTGAATTGTCATTTAAACAACCCATCAATTTTAACAGGAAATCATATCCTATACCCCAATCCCTAAAACCAGCAGTGAGAAGGGAAATACAGAGTATGATAGAACAGGACATAATTAAGTATAGCTCATCACCATACACAGCCCTATAGTAGCCATAAAGAAAAAGGATGGTACCGTACACTTATGTTTAGATGCCAGGGAGATAAATAAAAATATAATAAATGATAGAACTTCACCAGGGGAAATTGAGGAGTTAATGAAGAAATTTAAGGATTGCAAGTATATGAGCATTTGGGATGCCGTTTGTGGATATGTGATAATACAAATTAAGTCCCTAGTTCTGGGCGTCAAATGTGAAGCTACTTACCTTCACATAAAAGTCACTAACATACATTGTTAACATACATTGTATATTTGTCGGGCGCCATCTTGCCAACTGCAAGAAAACCATTTATGAGGGTTCTTTTCAGCGGACTAGGAGAGCAGAATGTGGTTGCTGAAATAATTAATTTAATTCATATTGGCAATTAACCTAAGGTTTATTTATTCTTTAATACACACAACAACAAAAAATAAAACTTCTTTTCCTACACTTACATACTATTGCCAACTTAACTATGAACTCGTGAAATGAATGTCATTAAAATTATTTTTCTTACATAAAATTTGGTCTTATTTATTAATTATATTTCTTTGATTATATTTCACCAATAATTACATTTAATGATTATATATCTTCACAAACCAGCCTTCTTTGTTTAAATTTATCTATTCTCACATACTCACGCACACACACACACACACATAATTTATACCCCGTGAGATCTCATATTAGATTTTATTTTATTTCCTTCTATTAAAAAATTGAAATGTTTAAAATTTTTTGTCTAAAGTGATGTTTTCTCATGTTTACTTATCTGTTCATTTGTGTCCGGGCGATGTTACACGCACAACGTAACTAGCGGATCTATTGAGTTTATTATATTGATTTCACATTTTGATCACTGTAATAATCGTGCATTGTTTAATTAGACATTGTTCACATTTGTTGGTGTGTTGCGGGCCCGCACTTACTGCCGAAACTTTTTATAGAGACCACTCGCTAGTGGTGATGAGATGTTACTGGGCAGAGAAAAAGGCGCTATTTTGTGAAGCGACCGTTGTATGATGTTCAATTCTTATTGTCTTAAAGTTTATATCACTCCGCCAGCTGCATGTCACCGTTATGTAACGGAATTACTCATCAAGGATAGGCTCTGACGTAACGCTCGCCTGATGTTTCATTGCATAATTTGTTTACCGTTACATAATGTGTTTACTGGTTTTGTGTTCGTCATTGTCTGACCTTGACACAGCTTGTCGGCTATCAAATACGTTCATACTGGTTTTACAAAACATTGTTAAACAATTCTGCACAGTCAATGTTGCCACGGTTGTTTTCATTTCAAACAAATTTACCTCTCGGTTACAAAATTTATAATTTCTGTCCCTATCACTCAACAAGTTATTTATTATTATTTATTTATAAAAAAAAATACAAATTATGTTATTTATTATCAATAAAATATAAACTTCTTTACATTGTCTCAGGTAGGCCCCAAAAATGCCCCGCTACAATACCCCCTCAATGAGATATTTTATGCCGAAGCATAAAAAATCTCATTGACACATTCATACTTGCTAAAGGGATCAGCCAGGATATGTCGCCACAACCCCCTGTATGGTTTACAAAAAAGAATAATCAACTCACCCTTGGTCTGGTGACTGTGACCGCATCTGCATGACAATACTGGACTTCTCTCTCGAGATCCCAACACCGTAGAGTCAGACAGATACTCAACGCCCCTGCTCTGACGCGCAGGCCAGCTCAGGTCCGCCGCCACAGCATCACCAAACACTGAAACAACAAATCAAAATATTAAATAGTGGCCTTATACAACACCATATCCCCAACTGATCTATTCCCCCCTAGCGGTGCTGGTTTGCGCTAAGAAGCACTGGTTTTGTTTTTACTCTCTTATTACTAACATGTATATATCAGAATACCTAACATAACTTAACATAAGAAAACACAGTACATTAATAATTCCTTTTAAAATAAACAACTTACAATTAAAATGTTACACACTTTACATCATTAAATTGACATATAAAATCAAAAAATTACTTTTAAACTTGATTTACTCTTATTAATTCGTTTCTCAAAATTACAAAATTATTTTTTTTATTTATTTTTTCAATTATGGCCATCATTATTCCATTTCATTACTTTGGGTGATTCTATGTTATTCATTATTTCATTATAATTTACTTCATCCATTTGGCATTTACTCATAATCTTACCCCTTTTATTACTCTAATGCTCCCTTACAAAATCTTTAACTAGTATGACACCCCACTATCAAAATTTTACTAACCCTTCTCTACCTCTAACCATTTACTATTTTAACTCCAATCGCCACCTTCTACTCTTATATAAAAAAAATACTCTCTAACCCTTTGTACATAGGATACGTGTTTCCTTCCCAAAACTCATTCCCTTATGTTGGTCCCTGGACTCACCCTAGGTAACCCTTTCCGGCGCCAATCGGTCCCTATCCCGTCCCAACCCTTGTTGCGGACTCCCCAAATACACTACCACTACTACAAAATTACCATCCCCAAAAAATCTCAATCTCATAACTTCACTACAACTACAACAAATTAACATCAACAAAATAAACAATATATCGCTCAAAACTCTACATAAAATCTCCATAACTACTGTGTCTCCACTTATACTTCTCAAAATTCTATAACATACATTAACTCAAAACAACATTGCATTATTTTCATCTCTACTATTTCTTTAACTCTTACTTCGATTTGGACAAATCTATGTCCCACAAAATTCAACTTGAATTGACTCAAACATTTTATTCAAACAATTACTATCACCCATTTCTATCTTTTACAACCCATTGAAAATTTTACCTATCACAACTATTTTTCATTTTATTTTAAAATCTATAAACACATTGAAAACATATTATTATATTTTTATAATACTTATTCCTAACATACTAATGCAATCAACACAATAAGACATAATAACACAATATAAGAAGTATTTAGTGCATCTAAATTTTTAAATTCAAACAAAATTATTGAGTAGCAAATCATCATTATTAATTAAAGTATATCAAATTTTTAATACGTTATCCCCTTGGATAACCTCCCAGCCACACACACTATTATAATACATTACATAACATAATACACAAATAGACATTAACCTGGATTCTTAGTATACATCAAACAAACAATTCTCTTTTAAATAATTTATATAAAATTTATAACCATTATTATTTAAAATTTTTCACTAACTGTTTTTATTTATCATCATTATTGACTTATCCTGTGTTGCAATCAGCTTTTCAAAAATTCTAAATTTATTATTAACACATATTTTTAATCATTAAGTTATTCCACCAAATAGACCATTTAACATTTATTTACTTATTCATGATTATTAAATTAAAATTTCATCACACAATTTAATTACCTTATAAATTCAAACACATAACATTCAATCACACTATCTAAACATCTCCACTTATTTAATTCAATTTATTATTAAAATTAAATATTCATTTGATTATTAAAACATATTTCAATTATTATCAACATTCTACAAATCATTAACTATTGTCTTCATAACTATTTTGTTATTTAATTAGAGTGCAAAAATATTAATAATATTATTATTATCAATACAACATTTTCTAAAACATATACACATTACTTTTCTAACATTTCACAATACACACAAATTAATTCAATATTATTTACAAAATATGCGTCAAAACTGTTCAAGTGTATCTCACTTCATGTCCACATCTGCCATGTCAAACAACCATAAAACAAAATGTTTAATTGTCTTTTATTGTCTTACAGTCTACCCTCCATCGTCCCAAATCAACCTTGGTTTTATATAACACTGTTGCTTTTTATTTACAAACAAATGGTTACTTCGTGTGTCATAACCAGAACAACCAAATTCACTCATTTTACCAGAATACTCATTAAACCAGTCTACGTTAGGTATCTTTGTTACGTCTCCGTCATTACATTCAGTCACTATCGGTCTAATTATTTTTATCAAATCATTGTAATCATTATTATTCAAATATATTTCTAAGCCTTCTTTCCATTCATCATACTTTCTATTCAAATTATACAATTCTGTTACATACCATTCTCTATTTACCTCTCTCTCTTCATAACACCACATCACACTCTCACAATTATTCCGGACAGCGGGTACACAATTACTCCACAAAAATAAACACCTCAATTCATCTACCAATACGGGACTCTTGCCCTTCAACCACAACACTTGTGGACTCAATAAATCATCATAAACATCACAAATAATAAAGGGAAAATTTGCCCTCTGTCCCCACTCTACCACAACATTATTTTTTCTCTCTCTCTCTAACTCACTGACACACATTAACATTTCATAATCACTACTTTCCACCAACTCATCAGTACTCTCATTCTTTATATTTTCATCATTATTCTTCACCCCCACTATACTCTCAAAATTGTCTACTATTTCGTCATTTTTACATTTTGTCTTACTTAAAACATTGTCACCTAAATTCTCGAACTTCTGTTCTAACTTATTTAAACTGTTTCTTATTATTTCGTTAGTGCTTTCTAACTGTTTATTCATTTCTTGTATTTCATGTTTCAACTCTTCAAAACTATTCTTTTGAATATCGAACTTTTCATTGATACTACTTTTGAACTCTTGCATATCGTTTTTCTGTTCATTAAAAAGCAATTTCATCATCTTAATCATATCATTATCTTCAGCCGTTTTATTCGCGACTGGTGTTGAGTGAACACCTTCATGCATGATTTGAGACTATAGAAAATGAGCCTATCCTCATCAAGGATAGGCTCTGACGTAACGCTCGCCTGATGTTTCATTGCATAATTTGTTTACCGTTACATAATGTGTTTACTGGTTTTGTGTTCGTCATTGTCTGACCTTGACACAGCTTGTCGGCTATCAAATACGTTCATACTGGTTTTACAAAACATTGTTAAACAATTCTGCACAGTCAATGTTGCCACGGTTGTTTTCATTTCAAACAAATTTACCTCTCGGTTACAAAATTTATAATTTCTGTCCCTATCACTCAACAAGTTATTTATTATTATTTATTTATAAAAAAAAATACAAATTATGTTATTTATTATCAATAAAATATAAACTTCTTTACATTGTCTCAGGTAGGCCCCAAAAATGCCCCGCTACAGATACTGGCAGGTGGAGTTGCATCCCAACAGTAGAAATTACGTCGCCTTTATATTTGAGGGTAGAAATTACCATTTTAAACGTCTTCCTTTTGGACTAGTGAACTCTGTGGCGGTTTTTATTAAATGCATGGACCAGGTCCTGGGTAGAGAAGTGTTAGACTTCACAACAGTGTACGTAGATGATATATTGGTAACTTCAACCACGTGGGAGGAACATTGCCAACGTGTGGAAATGGTATTAAGCAAATTAGAAAGAAGCAACATTACTCTGAAATTGAATAAATCAAAATTATTAACCAATCAATTACAGTTCCTCGGTTTCATACTCTCTGAAAATGGAATATCCACATCCCCTGAAAAAGTTGAAGCTATTCAAAACTTCCCCAGACCAAAAAATATTCGACAGTTGCAATCATTTCTAGGAGTGTGCAACTACTATCGAAAATTCCAAAAGAATTATTCCCAATTAACAACAAGGTTTAAACACCTACTGTCATCCAAACATAAATGGAAGTGGAAGGAGGAAGATGATGAGACATTCATCTTAATTAAAGAAAATTTTTACAGAACCATCATCCTGATTGTGATAAGAAATTTTTTATAAATTGTGATGCCAGTGATGTGAGTCTTGGTGCTGAACTGTACCAGGAAGATCAAGAAGGAGATCACCAAGTAATAAGCTTTGCCAGCAGGGTATTAAATCAGTGTGAAAGAAATTACAGTGTCACGGAAAAGGAATTATTGAGTGTGGTATTTGCATGCGGTAAATTCTGCACGTACGTATTAGGTTATCCCTTAACAGTACGGTCCGACCATTTAAGTCCATATCATTCATACAAAGGTGTAAATTAAGCCATGGTAGACTAACTCGTTGGATATTGGCTCTCCAAGAGTATAACATAACATGGGAATACGTACCAGGTAAACAAAACACTGTAGCTGATGCTCTATCTAGAGTGAACCTGGAGAATGGTACTTTTGAAATTGAAAGGGAGGATGTTGGAAGAATATATCATGTAATAATAGCCAGAGAAGAACTAGTAGGAGTATTAAACAAAATTTGGGAAGAACAGTCGAGGGATCAGAGATTATCCACCATACGGGAAATTGGATTTATATATTTAGCCACACATGCAATAAACACAGGACATGAATTCCCAGACATAACCAATGTAACACTAATAAAACATATACCACACAAAGGCACCATAATGAACATTTGGGAAAATTTACAGATTTACAAACATAAAACACAAAACAAATTAATACCAGAACAAATACAAATCAATACAAAACATGACACAATATTCAAAGCACTCAACATCGAAAATACACAAAATACAAAAACAGATACCACAACCACACACAATAATGCAACATTGAAGGACCAAAGACCAGCAAACCACCATAATAACATCCAGAAGCCAACACACAAATACTGCACCAGAAGCAAGATGGCGAAGGTTGAAGATGGGAGAACAGGATCTCCCGAAACATGTCCCTAAAGAGAAAAATACATCTTGAGGTAAAATAGTTATAAGTATTATAGTAATATATATATATATATATCCTTACCGCTAACAGAATACATTTTGTTTAGAATACATAACATTAATATACATTTGAAAGTCTTGTTAGAAACAATTTTTCGCAATTTAATTCAAATTAGAAAAAAATTAATTTTCAAATCTCATTACAAATACAATCCTCTATTTTAAAGACTTCATTTTCAAGATTCCAATTATCTCATTCAAATAGATTCAACTCCAATTACCAATTCAGATTACTATTGACATCTTTACACAATACAAAATATGATTATACAAAACAGAAAATTACTCAATGCTAAAAATACATAGACAACACAATATCTACTCCACTACTAACCAGTCTATAAACGTTTCATATCATCAGCTTTCACTTATTTATAATTCCTTTTGAAATTCTCCACTTACATCATTTCTTAAAACCCCCCTTCAAAACGCCTTAACCTATCGTTACAATTTTGTGTAATACACTCCAGGCGTTTTGACCAGTGGCCTCATCCTGGTTCGAAATTACATCAATTTCAAAATTACAAAATTTATTTACGTAGCTTGTAACATTGCTACCAATCCACTACTCTATTCCCCCCCCCCCCCATGGCTGGACTGTCTCGCCCAGTTGCTTCCACAAGGACTGTAGATGCTGGGAGTAAACATTTTTTTCTTTTATTTTACCCCGTCCTTGCTTTGGCCTTACATAAAGTTTGGTATTACTGGTATATAGGATACAGTAACCGCAGTAAAATAATTATCTATAAGCCCTTAAGCGGTCTGTCACCCCCTTAGGTGTATAGCCGCGGTTCCAAAAATTATTTAGATTCCCCTTAACCTCCCCAGTTAAATTTCTAGGTCCACCAATTTCAATAATAAACTATGGTCAGGGTACAATAAGTCTGCCCATAGCTTGTTACAGATAAGCCAAATCCACGGTCAGGGTTCGGTGAGGCGTGACCGCCCGAAAGTTGGGGAATCGCCTTTTTACTGATATATTTACGTATAAAACAAAAACCTTGTAACACTATTTATATTAATCCTACAACACATACAGTGTTAACTAAACCATACAGTTTTTTTTTTCGTCACATTCTCATCACTATGTTCTTACTAAACATCAAAAATATCTGGTACAAAATAATAATTTAGTTGATTCACAATGACTTTACTCTATTTGCATAAGACAATTGTCTGTTAGCGTTCATATGTTAATAATTATTAGTCCAAAATATGTACATACATCTATATATATTGCAAGGTAACAGGTTATAGCCCAGACCGGACTTGCAGAAAAGAATGCACAATTAGTGAATTTTAATACATTTATTGTTCTTTTTTCTACACACTCTTGTATTAAAATGTTCTTTTGTTATTCGACATACAATTAACTTCTTGTTGTTCAAAAAATCTGTTTTGAAATATTTTTAAATAAATGTTTTCTTGATTTAAACATTTCTGTAAATTTTTAATTATTCAAAGTCTTTTTTTTTCTTTTCTTTTTAAACAAAATTATATTTTATATTAATGTTCTTTTACGTGATACTTTAAAGTTTTACAATTGATAACAATTTAAAATTTTGCTTCCCTGTTTGGTCGTCTTCTCTGTTCTCCCGGTCGACGCTCTCAATCTGGCCTCCAGCGATCCGTCGTCTCGGTCCACGTTCCAGCAACCGCCTCCAGGAACTGCCTTGCTCAAGGTCTCCGTATTCCAGCCGCCACGATCAGCAAATGATGCTCAGGAACGGTAGCCGACAATCTCGTACTCCGATGGTTTCCTGCCGACACTCGCTGCTAACTCGACTCTACGGACCCAAGGACTGTCTGAATTGACGTTGCCTGGAATCGCTGCCCACTGCGTCCGCCTTCGCTGAGGATGACGTACTTTCAGAGAGAGAGCTTAGAGAAGACTGGCTACTCCTTTCATAATGCAGCTGAATGTAAGCCATCGCGCTGCCGCATGACGTCACTGCCGATATGCGCGTAGGCGTCATTTCTATTTACTCAATTATATTCAAGAGTGCCCACGTGTTCACCGACTTCCTTTTTCTTGAATCTTCTAGAACACATCTTTGTAACACATGAATATACTTCCCTAACATTCTATTTGCTACCCACATTACACAACACTTCACTCACATATAAAATTATATCTTCATGGTTCTACATTGTCGTATTTTCTAATTTATCCTATTAATTTTATTTGTTTTTATTAATACTATTTATTTCCACACATTCTTTTATCGTTTGGGACATTTATAATAGCTGATAATCATTATTCTCCATATTCACCTATACTGAGACAGCTTGTCACGTTGCAATAATATATATTTTATTAAATTTTTTAAGCTGGGATCTACACAAAGGCATTATTAATTGAATTTTGTCACTTGCCACAAAGGTGGCGATACAAATCAGTTACAAAATAGGGGAATCGCCATGGAGTGTACAGGTGCCATTGAAAAAAATATATCCAGGAAACCTCAGTGTATATGTATATATATAGTAAAAATTTAACTGAAAATCACAGCCCTTAGTTAAAAAATGGACTTATAATACTGTTGAAATACAAAAATTGTATATTGAATCTTTAGTTGTACAAAACGATGAACATATGACCATAAAGTCTACTCAAGATTATTAGGGGTCCCCCTCCCCGTTCTTCACACTTCAAAATTTCTACTTACACCAATTTTTTGTAGAGGAGGACCATCGTTGTCCCACCCCATGTCTGAGGTATACTCCAACCATGGTCCGCCCCTATAAAACCAAAATCCACGGTCCGGGCTGGTGAGGGCGTGACCGTCCGAAAATGGGGGAGAGTCCCATCTGAAAACATTAGAACATATATTTGTTATACATTTATCTTGACCAATAAATTTTTAAATTCGTTGCATTATGTGTACCCACTATTTCCCTTGTTACCGGATTTTGTAACACATAGGTGTTGTCCATTTTAATCTCTATTATCTCATACGGACCCTCATATAATAAAAAGAATTTTTTAATCTCCTTCTCTTGAGCGTTTGATAAATCATGCCTCCTGACCAATACCAGTTGACCTACTTCATATTTAGTCCATTTACCTTTCGAGTCGTGCCGCCATTTCCGTCTCTCCCCTTTGGTTAACAAATTCTCATTCACTAGTCTCAGTTTTATGTCTATATCTATGGTATTACCCTCAGGTGGATAGTTAAAACGCTGCTCTAATATTCTTTGTGGGCGCGTCCCTTTTATCAATTTGTATGGCGTGTATCCCGTGGACTCATGGGTAGTGCTGTTTAACCAGTCTTACAAATTTTGCTTACAAACATAGGCCATTCGCTGTGCTTGGCATGGCAATTGCCCGAAAAATTCTTCCTATCTCCCTCATTACCCTTTCGGCCTGATTGAACTGGGGATGGTACACCGCTGTGTGTTTAGTTATAATGCCTTCCCACCCTAAAGTCTGTCGCCACTTCCCACTAATGAACTGGGGCCCATGATCTGAGAGTATTACTTTGGGTTTTCCTACTTTGGTCATATAATCCCGCGTTATCTTTTCACTTAAAATGTTGCTCGTCGCCCTCTTTACACTATACAGTTTAACAAATTTCGAAAATGTATCAAGTACCACAAATACATACATTACTCCCCTTTTCCTCTTTGGTAATGGACCATATAAATCTACTGCAACTAAATCGAAAGGTCTTTCAACTTTAATAAACTTTAATTCTCCCTCCAGCCGGTAGTTAACTACTTTGGACTTCTAACACAAATCACACCCCCGGAGCAATTTTCTAACCCGCCTTTCAATGATTTTAAATACACACGACTCCTTCAACACGTGTGCACATTTTTTCGCCCCAAAATGCTCGTATCTAATGTGACAATCCCATACTATTTTGTCCACTAGCCCCTCCGGTATAACTAACCTCCAATCACGCTCTCCCTCCTCTACTTTCTTAAATAAAATCTCTCGATATATTTGAAAATACCGGCTATATGCAGAATTATCCCGGTCGGACTCTAAACTTGCAATTATTTTCCCCAATTTAATATCTGATCACTGCATTGTTTTAAGGTCTGTCAATTCTTCCCCAAAAAGCCTATCTTCCCTGCTGAGTCGAAAAATTTCTATCTCTTTTAAATCCCTCCCCGTCTTATTTCCCTCAAAATCTACTCTTGATAGGGTATCTGGTATTTTATTCTCTACCCCTCTACCCCCTTTATGTATTCCCAGGAAAAATTATATTCTTGTAACGCTAACACCCACCTGGTTAGTCGACTATGCGTTAGTTTACATTTAGAAAAGACAGCGCCTTATGATCTGTTCTAATGATCGTATTATTCCCCAGTAGATACGTTCTTAATTTTTTAACAGCGAAGACAATGCTCAATAGCTCTTTCAGTCGTGGTGTAATTTCCTTCGGCCATCAACAAGGTCCTGCTAGCAAAAGCTATTGTCCTGTGTTCCCTGTCCTCGTCCTCCTGGTACAGCTCTGTGCCTAAAGCTATGTTGCTTGCATCCGTCTGTAAATAACATTTTTGGTCGAAATTAGGGGATGGTTCATCATAATCATACCCATAAATTTGTCTTTTATTTCTTGGAACATGATTCTTTCTTCTTCTCCTTATTTCCATTGTTTATTTTTCTGTAATACAGCACTCAACTTCGAGGTTACCTGGGCATAATTCTTTTGAAATTTCCTATAAAAGTTGCATAAACCCAAAAAACTCTGTAATTGCTTTATGTTCTTAGGCTCGGGGAATCTCATGATTGACTCTACTTTCTCTGGGTTTGCTTGAATCCCTTTAGGTGAGATGATAAAGCCCAAAAAGTGTATTTCTTGTTGCAAAAATTTAGATTTCTCCCAGTTCACAGTTACCCCCCTCTTTGCAATTTATCTAACACATACTCTAAATGTTCAGCATGTTCTGGGAATGTCCTCGACGCTGTTAAAATATTTACGTACGCTGTTAAAAATTCTAAATTATTAGGCTGTAAAATCTCGTCCAAACATTTAATAAAGCTTGCAACACTGGTATTAAGTCCAAAAGGTAATCTCTTAAATTGATAATTCTTCCCATTAAAAAGAAAAACAGTATATTTTCTACTCTCTAAAGCTAATGGGACCTGCCAATAACCCGCGGTTAAATCTAAAGATGTCATATATTTACTCCGCTAAATTTCTGAAATATTTCATCTATCGGTTCGGGTGATTCCTGGTCAGGAATAATAATCTGCTTTATTCTACGGGCATCTAGACATAACCTCAACCTCACTCTCCCATCCTTCTTTATTACAACAACTAACGGAATTGAATAGGGTGACGCCAACCTCGCAATTACATCCCCCGCCATCATTTTATCTAACTCTTCTTGAACAGCTCTTCTTTTAGAATAGGGCACTGGATAACTTCTCTGCACATAGGGTGTGTGTTCCCTTACCTTCAGCTCACACTCATAGTTCCTAGTTCTACCAGGTAACTCCGAAAAAACCTCTTTAAAACCCTCTGTGCCGGTGTTTGCATAACCCGGCAATCGAAGGTATAATAAATACTTTTTCGATAGTAAGCTCGTGTATTAATGTCAGTTAGTGCCGTGATATTGAGATGGCCCTGGGAGACAGCGCGCGCTATCTCGCGTCGGAGTTTGGTCTCTGTTGAGTTGCTGATGTAGCTCGCAATTCGACGCAGACTTTGACTGAATCAACAAGCTCCCTACCTTGGAAAGTCTACTTGGGTAATTTTCTTCTCGTCTTTATGCAGGCTAATTTTTCTAGACTTCCGGTGAGTGATTTACAGTATGCTATAAAATGATTGATTAATAATGGAATAATTAAACTCAAATATATTCAGCCGAATGCGAGAGTAGAATGCACGGGTTGCGATCAGACGTGTGTGTGTATGTTAAGAAAATTAATTGATGTTTCAGTACTTACAGCCAGTAAATCTTTAATTATTGTACTATAATCACTGTTAATCATTTGTTCAATTGCTGTATAAAATTATAACTAAAGCAAGTACGTTATAGACAGAGTGAATCGTGTGGGTTATGTATGAACACGTACTGGACCAGAAGAGTGTCTTTTTCTTTAATTATTGCAGTTGAAATTAAATTGTGAGACCACCCTTAGATGAAACACTATAACTCTTTGAATTGTGTGTAACTGTAAGGGCCTTTAGTGTGGTAATTTTCTGACAAATTACGATATTGTGTTGCCACGTGGTGAGGCCAGCTTGTTTGATTATGTCGGCACTTGTTAAAGCTGGTGCGAGTGTTACTTTACTACGCACTTTTTATTATTTTTTTTATGAGTTCATAATTACCTTGAAGACTTAATTACTCCTCAGGCAATTGTCAAAAAAAAAAAGACAAAAACTTTTATGCATTTATCTTGAGTTGGTCGGGAGCCCCGTTCTGATGTTATTACCTTTGACTAGGGTGCATATTTTAGTGAACAGTATTTCTAATCCTTGTGAATCCTTAGCGTTCTCGCACCCAGACGAAGATGTGGCCTCGGCTGGTGTACTGACGCCTTCACCAGTCATGAACCACCCGACACTTGTCTGATTCTGAGGAGGGAGCTTGCGAACCAACTGTAGAATGCAACTCCACAGCTGCAATTGAGGTGATATAAACTCTGTTATTATTTTTCGTTGCCTGGCCCGCAGTACATCTTTGTTACAAATTGCTTTTTAAACCATGTGCTCACGCTGATAGACAGTCCGATCAAGGGTGTGTCAACAGGACATTCACTATGAATATTATTATAACAATCATAAAATTATTCAATAACTATAACGTACTATTATTGTAATTGTGTGCTGCACTGGGGGAGCGTGCCAGAGCTTCTTTTTGCTCCTTTATATATTTTTTTTGTATACAAGGGCCTTAGAGTTATTATAATTTCAATCTAAATTTAAGTCATGTGTTTATTGGTTCAGGACGGGATTCATATTTTATTATTTTTTTTGGCATTTAAGGGTTGGGGGTTCCGTTTTTCAGGCTATTTTTTAGGTTTCAGGCTATGTAAAAATTTACATAGTTTCCTTTTTGACACAAGTTAGGCACACGTTGGTACAGTTTCATGCAGGTCTGATACCTGTCTCGTATGGTCTGGCACATGCTGGCACACTTCCACAGCTGCTAGAATACAACATGCTGTTACTTTAAATTTATTTATACACAGATGTCTGATATTTAAAATTTTATTTTTTTTGGGGGCATGTACTAATAATTTTTGAGATTGTAAAATCATACTGGTGGTACTGAATATTGTAACTTAGGTTCTGGTTTGCTTGCTGGACTCGTCTGTTTAAATCATTATGATTAAAGAACGAATTCCTGATATACGGATACATCTATATCCCAACATCTATATATGCAACGGAGTTGCATCCCAACAGTAGAAATTACGTCGCCTTTATATTTGAGGGTAGAAATTACCATTTTAAACGTCTTCCTTTTGGACTAGTGAACTCTGTGGCGGTTTTTATTAAATGCATGGACCAGGTCCTGGTAGAGAAGTGTTAGACTTCACAACAGTGTACGTAGATGATATATTGGTGTAACTTCAACCACGTGGGAGGAACATTGCCAACGTGTGGAAATGGTATTAAGCAAATTAGAAAGAAGCAACATTACTCTGAAATTGAATAAATCAAAATTATTAACCAATCAATTACAGTTCCTCGGTTTCATACTCTCTGAAAATGGAATATCCACATCCCCTGAAAAGTTGAAGCTATTCAAAACTTCCCCAGACCAAAAACATTCGACAGTTGCAATCATTTCTAGGAGTGTGCAACTACTATCGAAAATTCCAAAAGAATTATTCCCAATTAACAACAAGGTTTACACACCTACTGTCATCCAAATATAAATGGAAGTGGAAGGAGGAAGATGATGAGACATTCATCTTAATTAAAGAAAAATTTTTACAGAACATCATCCTGATTTTGGTAGAAATTTTTTATAAATTGTGATGCCAGTGATGTGAGTCTTGGTGCTGAACTGTACCAGGAAGATCAAGAAGGAGATCACCAAGTAATAAGCTTTGCCAGCAGGGTATTAAATCAGTGTGAAAGAAATTACAGTGTCACGGAAAAGGAATTATGAGTGTGGTATTTGCATGCGGTAAATTCTGCACGTACGTATTAGGTTATCCCTTAACAGTACGGTCCGACATTTAAGTCCATATCATTCATACAAAGGTGTAAATTAAGCCATGGTAGACTAACTCGTTGGATATTGGCTCTCCAAGAGTATAACATAACCATGGGAATAGCTACCAGGTAAACAAAACACTGTAGCTGATGCTCTATCTAGAGTGAACCTGGAGAATGGTACTTTTGAAATTGAAAGGGAGGATGTTGGAAGAATATATCATGTAATAATAGCCAGAGAAGACTAGTAGGAGTATTAAACAAAATTTGGAAGAACCAGTCAAGGGATCAGAGATTATCCACCCATACGGGAACGCCTCATTGATAATGATGCTATAATTATGCAATATTACCAAAACTATAACAGTTTAATTTTCATAAAATCCCCTGTTGGGAAAAATAAGTGGAAACTGTATATTCCCAAATCAACGGAGTCGTTAATAGTAAATAACTACCATCAAATGTATGGACACATGGGACCCATCAAGGTAGTAAAGGCACTGGAGGAGCATGTGTATATTAAGGGTTTAAATAAAAAGGTAAGGGAATTAATAAAAAGATGTGGAATATGTCAAAGGGTCAAGGTAAACAATGAGCGAAAGGAAGGGGCTTTAATAACAATTACTTCAGAGAGGAAATTAGAAAAAACATTTCTTGACATTTGCGGGCCTTTCCCACGCAGTGGAGGCAGGCACCGATATAAATATATTGTAATCATCCTAGACCATTTCACCCGTTACACTAAACTGTATCCTATCAGTAAAGCATCCACCATTGTTATTGTTAAGGTGATCACAGAAAGGTACCTCATAGATGTAGGGACTCCATATTCTATAATAACGGATCATGGAACCCATGACCTTCCAGTTCGAAGGTCGAAAATGGAAATTAGAAATGGCAAATCGAGGAATCAAAACCTACAAAACTTCTATTTACCATCCTAGCAGTAATCTGGCGGAGAGGGTACTCAGAGAGGTAGGGCGAGTCCTCCGTACTTATTGTTATGACAACCATAAAAAATGGAGTGAATTCATAAATGAAACGGAAACCTTTTTAAATATTGCTCATCACGAAACTATTGGCGTTACACCATACCAAATGATGTTTTCAAAACTACCACCTCGAGAAATTACTAAATTGATACAATTCCCTGAAGGACCCGAAGAAGAACTTGACCTTACCCATGTATATAATAGATTACTCCACAAGTTGGAAACTAGAAGGAAAAAACAGAATGCAACCCGGAAAAATATCATCAAATACACCGTCGGCGAAAAAATTTTAATAAGAAACCGTCAACAACCGAGCAGTTCTGAAGGAATAGCTAAAAAATTATTGTTATTATATGTTGGACCTTTTGTAATAAGCCAGGACAATAAAAACAACACATACGTAGTGTCTGACCCAGTAAGTAATAAGGTGAAGGTACTTATAACCAAACGGAAATAAAAAAATACTACGAGTAAGAAGAAAACATTCTCATAGACGAACTATAAGTTTATTTCAACTAAACTTTATTCAGCCAAAATAAACTTCTTTCGGAGGGGGAGTATTATGTAACGTAACAAAGTTAAGGTTCCCGACGTTACATAAAAAACTTTGTCAAAAATAACTGAAACAATGCCCAAGGTATGCCATGATTAAGTGCAAGAGGGCCAATCTCACCTAAAAAATGTATTGATGATACCTAGTAAGGTTACTAGGTAATAAAATATTGAAAGTGTAGCTAAATATAAAGTATGTAATGAGCAGTGTAAGATGTAAACTATAAACACTGTGTCTAATGAGTTTGCTGTGGATGAGTTTGAATATAATAGACTGTTCAATTAAGATTTAATGTTTTATAAAATGTACTTGTTGTTGTACTTTATCATGATATTGTGTTTACATGATATTTATTTTGTGTTTTGTATGTAGCAGGTGTGGAGCCATTGCTTTAAGGAAGTACTAAGTAATGGGTACTCATTTCATTCATGTTAAACTTGTATTTAAGTAATTAAATACAAGTATATTTATTATGTATGGTATTATGTTAAGTGTATTTACTTTAAATAATTAATGAAGATGTTTTAAAATAATATTTGTAAACTTGGCCAGGAAGACAATAAGTGTTAATAAGTTGTCAAGTGGTCATTATAATTATGTTAAAAACCAATGAAGGGTTCAGTGATGAACTAAATAAAAATAATGAATTGAAATCATGAAATTAAAATTGAAATAATGGGCCATAAGCCAGTGACTCTTTGTACAGTAGGTCAGGTAAGAAAAATTAAATTAAAAACAAAAAATTATAACACCTGTAATAAAACTAATAGGCCTAAAAATTAGTATTTTGTAAAAGGAAATTAATACCTTTTAAAATAAGTCAATTAAGAAGAAAATGTAGTAAAATGTATACGGTTCAATAAGGCAGCTTAAGTGAAAGTTTTATGTAATTCCAAGCAGGGAGTATTTTATTAAATAAGTGTAAGAATATTTCCTAATTCTGGCTCTAGGATAACAAATATTATCCAATGACAGAGAAGCAATGGTTGTTAGGGCAACAAAATGCAGGAAATCTTGTTGATTTAGACATTCAATTGTTATATATAAACGAGGACAGTTCAGTCATTAAAAATCGCCAGAAAACCATAAAACCTCATGAATAAAATTATTACAAATCAACATTAAAATATAATCACTAATTAAAAGGACGGATTGGATGGCTTCCAAAACTATCACTTTGAGAATATAAACTACCTATCTACAAAATTCAAATCAAAAACCTTAAGAAAAATGAACTAAACTTACCACCAAATGAGTTATAAGAAACCATAAATAAATGCAGATAATCCAGACCGGGAGAAGTTGAATTGAATAAATACCATACAACAAAAATTAAAGAGAATTAAATTTACCTACTGAACCTCACTTTTGACTGCGGAGCAAGAACTTAATACTACACTAATTCCATCGGGACCTGTGACCACCAGAAACGGAAAAATCAGCGAAGATCAAGAACTGAACTTTCCATTACATCACGGGACACTAACAACAACTTTTATTGAGAAGCTGGAGTTGGAAATATTCAATCCATTCTTCATCACTAGTAGATCTGACATCGTTAGTGGAACACGGCCTGAATGAGTATCTTGTAAACGCTTGGTAAAAACCTGCTTATGTTTTACTTTATATAATAAGATTTTAATTTAAATTGTAATACCTAGTAACCTGAATTTGCATTACCTGGCCTTACTAATAGTTAAAAGAATTACATGTACCCTGAGATAAGAGATAAACTGAAAATTATAATTAAATTGTAACATAAACCACGAGTTCAATAACAGATCGATTCGGTATTGTATGATCGATACGATGCTTTAATAACCGAAGAAAGCAACTGTTGGAAATTTAAAATAATATAAAATAAAGAATCCTTCTTGTATTTGACGAGTCTGTGTTATTGTAGAATAGTTATTGTATTTCGAATAGGGTGTAATTTACAGGGAAATAAAGTGATAAAAGCGTCAAGTGGAACAACTTAACCTATAAGAACGGGTCATTCGCTAATGACAGCGCTCGATTGCAGACAGCTGGTGAATACGGGAGAATAGAGAACTAACTTACTCTCTTCACACTCCGCTCTTTTCAATTTAGATAATACATAGTGACTAGGGTTGGAGAAAAATACTGAATTATAATAACCGTAATATAGCGTGTTTCCCTGGTAAAACACTTGATAACTAATTAACACAGGTCTGTAATCAACAACCGAATAATATACACAACATAATAAATATTTTTCCTTATAAATAGATTGAATTTAATTTAAATTTTTAAATTAACTATAAATCCGCAACAGTAATTAAATAAGAAACAGATAATAAACAAGATTGAATTGGTAATAAATTGACGTCAACAACGTGGGGCTTAACGTTGATACACGGGAGTCACTTATAAAGAAATAAACCAGAATAATTGGTTATAACAAATTGCCGCATTCAACGTACGGCTGAAATAACGATAAACCCGTAGCGGTGTTGCACTAGACACACACAACAGATAATTTGTAACTATATATATATATCTCCTTATCGCTAACAGAATACATTTTGTTTAGAATACATAACATTAATATACATTTGAAAGTCTTGTTAGAAACAATTTTTCGCAATTTAATTCAAATTAGAAAAAAATTAATTTTCAAATCTCATTACAAATACAATCCTCTATTTTAAAGACTTCATTTTCAAGATTCCAATTATCTCATTCAAATAGATTCAACTCCAATTACCAATTCAGATTACTATTGACATCTTTACACAATACAAAATATGATTATACAAAACAGAAAATTACTCAGTGCTAAAAATACATAGATAACACAATATCTACTCCACTACTAACCAGTCTATAAACGTTTCATATCATCAGCTTTCACTTATTTATAATTCCTTTTGAAATTCTCCACTTACATCATTTCTTAAAACCCCCCTTCAAAACGCCTTAACCTATCGTTACAATTTTGTGTAATACACTCCAGGCGTTTTGACCAGTGGCCTAATCCTGGTTCGAAATTACATCAATTTCAAAATTACAAAATTTATTTACGTAGCTTGTAACGTTGCTACCAATCCACTACTCTATTCCCCCCCCCCCCATGGCTGGACTGTCTCGCCCAGTTGCTTCCACAAGGACTGTAGATGCTGGGAGTAAACATTTTTTTCTTTTATTTTACCCCGTCCTTGCTTTGGCCTTACATAAAGTTTGGTATTACTGGTATATAGGATACAGTAACCGCAGTAAAATAATTATCTATAAGCCCTTAAGCGGTCTGTCACCCCCTTAGGTGTATAGCCGCGGTTCCAAAAATTATTTAGATTCCCCTTAACCTCCCCAGTTAAATTTCTAGGTCCACCAATTTCAATAATAAACTATGGTCAGGGTACAATAAGTCTGCCCATAGCTTGTTACAGATAAGCCAAATCCACGGTCAGGGTTCGGTGAGGCGTGACCGCCCGAAAGTTGGGGAATCGCCTTTTTACTGATATATTTACGTATAAAACAAAAACCTTGTAACACTATTTATATTAATCCTACAACACATACAGTGTTAACTAAACCATACAGTTTTTTTTTCGTCACATTCTCATCACTATGTTCTTACTAAACATCAAAAATATCTGGTACAAAATAATAATTTAGTTGATTCACAATGACTTTACTCTATTTGCATAAGACAATTGTCTGTTAGCGTTCATATGTTAATAATTATTAGTCCAAAATATGTACATACATCTATATATATTGCAAGGTAACAGGTTATAGCCCAGACCGGACTTGCAGAAAAGAATGCACAATTAGTGAATTTTAATACATTTATTGTTCTTTTTTCTACACACTCTTGTATTAAAATGTTCTTTTGTTATTCGACATACAATTAACTTCTTGTTGTTCAAAAAATCTGTTTTGAAATATTTTTAAATAAATGTTTTCTTGATTTAAACATTTCTGTAAATTTTTAATTATTCAAAGTCTTTTTTTTTTCTTTTCTT
Source organism: Magicicada septendecula (assembly GCA_034769895.1). Classification (NCBI taxonomy): domain Eukaryota; kingdom Metazoa; phylum Arthropoda; class Insecta; order Hemiptera; family Cicadidae; genus Magicicada; species Magicicada septendecula. The sequence continues at coordinate 1,189,395,675 of CM068367.1, read as the reverse complement.
TTTAAACAAAATTATATTTTATATTAATGTTCTTTTACGTGATACTTTAAAGTTTTACAATTGATAACAATTTAAAATTTTGCTTCCCTGTTTGGTCGTCTTCTCTGTTCTCCCGGTCGACGCTCTCAATCTGGCCTCCAGCGATCCGTCGTCTCGGTCCACGTTCCAGCAACCGCCTCCAGGAACTGCCTTGCTCAAGGTCTCCGTATTCCAGCCGCCACGATCAGCAAATGATGCTCAGGAACGGTAGCCGACAATCTCGTACTCCGATGGTTTCCTGCCGACACTCACTGCTAACTCGACTCTACGGACCCAAGGACTGTCTGAATTGACGTTGCCTGGAATCGCTGCCCACTGCGTCCGCCTTCGCTGAGGATGACGTACTTTCAGAGAGAGAGCTTAGAGAAGACTGGCTATTCCTTTCATAATGCAGCTGAATGTAAGCCATCGCGCTGCCGCATGACGTCACTGCCGATATGCGCGTAGGCGTCATTTCTATTTACTCAATTATATTCAAGAGTGCCCACGTGTTCACCGATTTCCTTTTTCTTGAATCTTCTAGAACACATCTTTGTAACACATGAATATACTTCCCTAACATTCTATTTGCTACCCACATTACACAACACTTCACTCACATATAAAATTATATCTTCATGGTTCTACATTGTCGTATTTTCTAATTTATCCTATTAATTTTATTTGTTTTTATTAATACTGTTTATTTCCACACATTCTTTTATCGTTTGGGACATTTATAATAGCTGATAATCATTATTCTCCATATTCACCTGTACTGAGACAGCTTGTCACGTTGCAATAATATATATTTTATTAAAATTTTATTAAATTTTTTAAGCTGGCATCTACACAAAGGCATTATTAATTGAATTTTGTCACTTGCCACAAAGGTGGCGATACAAATCAGTTACAAAATAGGGGAATCGCCATGGAGTGTACAGGTGCCATTGAAAAAAATATATCTAGGAAACCTCAGTGTATATGTATATATATAGTAAAAATTTAACTGAAAATCACAGCCCTTAGTTAAAAAATGGACTTATAATACTGTTGAAATACAAAAATTGTATATTGAATCTTTAGTTGTACAAAACGATGAACATATGACCATAAAGTCTACTCAAGATTATTAGGGGTCCCCCTCCCCGTTCTTCACACTTCAAAATTTCTACTTACACCAATTTTTTGTAGAGGAGGACCATTGTTGTCCCACCCCATGTCTGAGGTATACTCCAACCATGGTCCGCCCCTATAAAACCAAAATCCACGGTCCGGGCTGGTGAGGGCGTGACCGTCCGAAAATGGGGGAGAGTCCCATCTGAAAACATTAGAACATATATTTGTTATACATTTATCTTGACCAATAAATTTTTAAATTCGTTGCATTATGTGTACCCACTATTTCCCTTGTTACCGGATTTTGTAACACATAGGTGTTGTCCATTTTAATCTCTATTATCTCATACGGACCCTCATATAATAAAAAGAATTTTTTAATCTCCTTCTCTTGAGCGTTTGATAAATCATGCCTCCTGACCAATACCAGTTGACCTACTTCATATTTAGTCCATTTACCTTTCGAGTCGTGCCGCCATTTCCGTCTCTCCCCTTTGGTTAACAAATTCTCATTCACTAGTCTCAGTTTTATGTCTATATCTATGGTATTACCCTCAGGTGGATAGTTAAAACGCTGCTCTAATATTCTTTGTGGGCGCGTCCCTTTTATCAATTTGTATGGCGTGTATCCCGTGGACTCATGGGTAGTGCTGTTTAACCAGTCTTCAATTTTGCTTACAAACATAGGCCATTCGCTGTGCTTGGCATGGCAATTGCCCGAAAAATTCTTCCTATCTCCCTCATTACCCTTTCGGCCTGATTGAACTGGGGATGGTACACCGCTGTGTGTTTAGTTATAATGCCTTCCCACCCTAAAGTCTGTCGCCACTTCCCACTAATGAACTGGGGCCCATGATCTGAGAGTATTACTTTGGGTTTTCCTACTTTGGTCATATAATCCCGCGTTATCTTTTCACTTAAAATGTTGCTTGTCGCCCTCTTTACACTATACAGTTTAACAAATTTCGAAAATGTATCAAGTACCACAAATACATACATTACTCCCCTTTTCCTCTTTGGTAATGGACCATATAAATCTACTGCAACTAAATCGAAAGGTCTTTCAACTTTAATAAACTTTAATTCTCCCTCCAGCCGGTAGTTAACTACTTTGGACTTCTAACACAAATCACACCCCCGGAGCAATTTTCTAACCCGCCTTTCAATGATTTTAAATACACACGACTCCTTCAACACATGTGCACATTTTTTCGCCCCAAAATGCTCGTATCTAATGTGACAATCCCATACTATTTTGTCCACTAGCCCCTCCGGTATAACTAACCTCCAATCACGCTCTCCCTCCTCTACTTTCTTAAATAAAATCTCTCGATATATTTGAAAATACCGGCTATATGCAGAATTATCCCGGTCGGACTCTAAACTTGCAATTATTTTCCCCAATTTAATATCTGATCACTGCATTGTTTTAAGGTCTGTCAATTCTTCCCCAAAAAGCCTATCTTCCCTGCTGAGTCGAAAAATTTCTATCTCTTTTAAATCCCTCCCCGTCTTATTTCCCTCAAAATCTACTCTTGATAGGGTATCTGGTATTTTATTCTCTACCCCTCTACCCCCTTTATGTATTCCCAGGAAAAATTATATTCTTGTAACGCTAACACCCACCTGGTTAGTCGACTATGCGTTAGTTTACATTTAGAAAAGACAGCGCCTTATGATCTGTTCTAATGATCGTATTATTCCCCAGTAGATACGTTCTTAATTTTTTAACAGCGAAGACAATGCTCAATAGCTCTTTCAGTCGTGGTGTAATTTCCTTCGGCCATCAACAAGGTCCTGCTAGCAAAAGCTATTGTCCTGTGTTCCCTGTCCTCGTCCTCCTGGTACAGCTCTGTGCCTAAAGCTATGTTGCTTGCATCCGTCTGTAAATAACATTTTTGGTCGAAATTAGGGGATGGTTCATCATAATCATACCCATAAATTTGTCATTTATTTCTTGGAACATGATTCTTTCTTCTTCTCCTTATTTCCATTGTTTATTTTTCTGTAATACAGCACTCAACTTCGAGGTTACCTGGGCATAATTCTTTTGAAATTTCCTATAAAAGTTGCATAAACCCAAAAAACTCTGTAATTGCTTTATGTTCTTAGGCTCGGGGAATCTCATGATTGACTCTACTTTCTCTGGGTTTGCTTGAATCCCTTTAGGTGAGATGATAAAGCCCAAAAAGTGTATTTCTTGTTGCAAAAATTTAGATTTCTCCCAGTTCACAGTTACCCCCCTCTTTGCAATTTATCTAACACATACTCTAAATGTTCAGCATGTTCTGGGAATGTCCTCGACGCTGTTAAAATATTTACGTACGCTGTTAAAAATTCTAAATTATTAGGCTGTAAAATCTCGTCCAAACATTTAATAAAGCTTGCAACACTGGTATTAAGTCCAAAAGGTAATCTCTTAAATTGATAATTCTTCCCATTAAAAAGAAAAACAGTATATTTTCTACTCTCTAAAGCTAATGGGACCTGCCAATAACCCGCGGTTAAATCTAAAGATGTCATATATTTACTCCGCTAAATTTCTGAAATATTTCATCTATCGGTTCGGGTGATTCCTGGTCAGGAATAATAATCTGCTTTATTCTACGGGCATCTAGACATAACCTCACTCTCCCATCCTTCTTTATTACAACAACTAACGGAATTGAATAGGGTGACGCCAACCTCTCAATTACATCCCCCGCCATCATTTTATCTAACTCTTCTTGAACAGCTCTTCTTTTAGAATAGGGCACCGGATAACTTCTCTGCACATAGGGTGTGTGTTCCCTTACCTTCAGCTCACACTCATAGTTCCTAGTTCTACCAGGTGACTCCGAAAAAACCTCTTTAAAACCCTCTGTGCCGGTGTTTGCATAACCCGGCAATCGAAGGTATAATAAATACTTTTTCGATAGTAAGCTCGTGTATTAATGTCAGTTAGTGCCGTGATATTGAGATGGCCCTGGGAGACAGCGCGCGCTATCTCGCGTCGGAGTTTGGTCTCTGTTGAGTTGCTGATGTAGCTCGCAATTCGACGCAGACTTTGACTGAATCAACAAGCTCCCTACCTTGGAAAGTCTACTTGGGTAATTTTCTTCTCGTCTTCATGGCAGGCTAATTTTTCGAGACTTCCCGGTGAGTGATTTACAGTATGCTATAAAATGATTGATTAATAATGGAATAATTAAACTCAAATATATTCAGCCGAATGCGAGAGTAGAATGCACGGGTTGCGATCAGACGTGTGTGTGTATGTTAAGAAAATTAATTGATGTTTCAGTACTTACAGCCAGTAAATCTTTAATTATTGTACTATAATCACTGTTAATCATTTGTTCAATTGCTGTATAAAATTATAACTAAAGCAAGTACGTTATAGACAGAGTGAATCGTGTGGGTTATGTATGAACACGTACTGGACCGGAAGATTGTCTTTTTCTTTAATTATTGCAGTTGAAATTAAATTGTGAGACCACCCTTAGATGAAACACTATAACTCTTTGAATTGTGTGTAACTGTAAGGGCCTTTAGTGTGGTCATTTTCTGACAAATTACAATAATTGTGTTGCCACGTGGTGAGGCCAGCTTGTTTGATTATGTCGGCACTTGTTAAAGCTGGTGCGAGTGTTACTTTACTACGCACTTTTTATTATTTTTTTTATGAGTTCATAATTACCTTGAAGACTTAATTACTCCTCAGGCAATTTTCAAAAAAAAAAAAGAAAAACTTTTATGCATTTATCTTCAGTTGGTCGGGAGCCCCGTTCTGATGTTATTACCTTTGACTAGGGTGCATATTTTAGTGAACAGTATTTCTAATCCTTGTGAATCCTTAGCGTTCTCGCACCCAGACGAAGATGTGGCCTCGGCTGGTGTACTGACGCCTTCACCAGTCATGAACCACCCGACACTTGTCTGATTCTGAGGAGGGAGCTTGCGAACCAACTGTAGAATGCAACTCCACAGCTGCAATTGAGGTGATATAAACTCTGTTATTATTTTTCGTTGGCCTGGCCCGCAGTACATCTTTGTTACAAATTGCTTTTTAAACCATGTGCTCACGCTGATAGACAGTCCGATCAAGGGTGTGTCAACAGGACATTCACTATGAACATTATTATAACAATCATAAAATTATTCAATAACTATAACGTACTATTATTGTAATTGTATGCTGCACTGGGGGAGCGTGCCAGAGCTTCTTTTTGCTCCTTTATATATTTTTTTTGTATACAAGGGCCTTAGAGTTATTATAATTTCAATCTAAATTTAAGTCATGTGTTTATTGGTTCAGGACGGGATTCATATTTTATTATTTTTTTTGGCATTTAAGGGTTGGGGGTTCCGTTTTTCAGGCTATTTTTTAGGTTTCAGGCTATGTAAAAATTTACATAGTTTCCTTTTTGACACAAGTTAGGCACACGTTGGTACAGTTTCATGCAGGTCTGATACCTGTCTCATATGGTCTGGCACATGCTGGCACACTTCCACAGCTGCTAGAATACAACATGCTGTTACTTTAAATTTATTTATACACAGATGTCTGATATTTAAAATTTTATTTTTTTTGGGGGCATGTACTAATAATTTTTGAGATTGTAAAATCATGCTGGTGGTACTGAATATTGTAACTTAGGTTCTGGTTTGCTTGCTGGACTCGTCTGTTTAAATCATTATGATTAAAGAACGAATTCCTGATATACGGATACATCTATATTTGTAACACAAGAATTAACGTTTTGTAAAATTATGCCTGTTGTTTAAACTTAAATGATAAGGGTTTACCACTTGTATACAGTTCAAAGAAATTTAAAGATTTTCATATACTTATAATGTACAGTTTCTCAGTTGTTATAAATTCATATGGGCTGCCATGCCACTCTCATCTCGCAGTTTTTAGTCATCATTAGCCTTTCGGGTTTTTAAATTTTTTTGGTTTAATTTTTAAGGGGGTTGGGGGTTTCTTTTAATGAATTATTTCCAACTGTGACTGGAAGCTTAAAATTATGATTGCAGTTTGGGGGCTTTATAGAATATACAGTGTGTCTGCCAGGTTGAATATGAGTTTTATTGTGATGTATATTATGTGTATGTGTGTCTCTATGTTCTAATATGTGATGTTAGTGTTAAGTGTTATCCAGGGGAGGGGATTTATATAATTTATAGAATGTTGCCCGATATATGTTGTTTATTTATATAATTTAAGGAACCAGATTGATATGTATATATATGGGATGAATTGAAATGGCCTTACTGAAACTGATTTGTTAATGGTCTGAGATTATTTATTTATCAAGCGTATTGTTATATTGTATCACAAGGGAATTGTAATTGATATATGGGGTAAGAATAAAAGATAGTTATTACTGTTTACCGACCGAGTTTTATTTCAAGTCCCGTCTCACTGGACCCAGCGCATTTTTGGCTTCTCTAGGCCTTCTGCCTAGTTCTAAATAACTAGTGGCCTCTCTTTCAAAAAAAAAGATATAAAAAAAAGGAAAAAAAGGAAAGGGTTTGTTTTCTTTTATAAAGCACGAAAGTGGAAAGAGGGGTTACAAATGGTAGCAGAGCGCGGTTGATTCTGGGGTTGAACCCTTGGGTGTGACGGGGCTTGCAAACTCGGAAATACTTGGGTGAAATTTTAAAAATCACCGAATTAAAGCAATAGGCCAATGTATGTCATATTATTGTTCTTTAGGTGTATGCCCATGTATGCTATGTTAGGTTGCTTAACTTGTGAGTCTGATCGCACCACGGGGCGGGTATTTGTGGTTGGAAAATTTGAGATGTTGAACTGCCGGGGGGTCTCGAGCGTTGCCTGGGTGATAGAATATTAGTAATTCGAGGGCGAGTTACGGCGTGTGGTATTAGCGGGATGCGGTATGGCCCGATCGGAAGTCGGTACTGTCACCGACTAAATTCCTGTGTTACGAGGTTTCGGAATTCTGATTACCAGTTTGTGTTGGCTAGTTAGGTGTTGGTGAGACGTGTGTGTCGGATTGGTGTTTGGTGTTATGTATGTTAGGTATTTGTTGGTTGTTGCTTGTTTCCTTCTGTGGTGTTAATAGGTGGTTCAGAAGTAGGCCAGGTCTCCGCAGCGCTAGAGAACCCGGGGGTCGCTCAAAGGAAGGATAGTACTTGAGTTTTTTCTGTTTTTGTGACTATGTTTTGTAAGTCATGTTTATGTTAGGTGTTTCGTGGGAATTTATGTTTTGTTGTGTATTGTGAATTGTGCAATTCTGGTGGTGGTATGCTATCAGAAGTTGCCCCATCCCATTTCAGGCATTCTCCAGAAATTTCCGGTGGTGAATGGAATTGATGAGGACCAGCTGCTGGTTTTCTTGGACCTGGTCCTGCAGGTGGCAGATTTCCCGGGGGTGTCCGATGGGGAGGTCTTGTCTCTTATATACCCGTATTGCCGGGGTCCGTTGGCTGAGCTGGTCACCAACACTCTGCGTCGGGGTGGCAGTGTTAACGCTTTCCATGGGGAGGTGTTGAACTTCTTCCTACCCATTCGACGACGTGCCCAGCTTAAGTTTGAGTTATTCTATCGCCTACAGGCCAACGGAGAGGCGTTAGGGGACTTCGTGCGCGATATACGGAAAGCTGCCCGGGTGTTAAGGTTGGGGTTGCCCGAGACAGAAGTTATACAAGCAATTCTGGAAGGGCTGAATCCCCAAGAGAGATCTCGTTTGATATTCGCGGACCGTCCACGTTGTTTTGCGGACCTTGAACGGCTGTGTGTGGTCTCCAGAACGATCCAGGAGAGTGACGAGTCCCGGGGAAGAGATGCTACAAATGTCCAATACTCCAGTGGTTTGTTAGGAAGATCTAAAAAGGACAAACATGGTGGTTGGAGGAGAACACAAGAGACTGTCCGAAAACTGAATATTCCGGAAATAATGGAGGCTACAAGGGGGTGGCAAGTGAGAAGACGATAACAACAGCTACAACACCGAAGACAAGGAAGTATGAAATTAACAGGGGAAGAAGAAATTATGTTAGGGAACAAACATCGGCAAGTAGGGAGCCTGTAGCAAGGCGTTATTCCTATTCGGAGAAAAAGGAAACTTTAAAGGTTCCAGTTGAATCGCAAGTGCCTAATACAGTAGTGGATGAAGAAGGTGAAGCGGAAGAAGAAAAGCGGAATGGCTTCGGGGGATCAACACAAGACGACAAGAAAACGTCTGTTGATACTGAGTTACAGGACTCGAAGAGGACGTCATGGTTGAATCCAGAGGCCGCAGAATTTGTTCCGGTATCTCCATCTCGGTTCATGACGGATCCAGATCCGGTAATATCGTCATCGCCTACGCAGGGATATGAGAAGTCACTTGATGGTGTAGCTTTACCATCGCCAGTAGAAATTAATTTAGTCATTGCACATGAACCTGGACAGCTGGATTCCAGGGTGGAAAATGTTGAGGACGTTGTAGTTGCTGAGAGTGGTGAAGGAGTGGAATCGAAGGAAGAGGCAGAAGAGCGGTCTGCGGATGCTGTACAGGGAAGTATAGTTATAGGTGTTAGGGAGACTGAAGAGTCTGAGTTTGCGGATGGACACAGGGATGTCCAGGCTGCAAGTGTTTATGAGGTTGCGGGTGGACAAGGGGATGTCCATGCTGCAAGTGTGGTAGAAGTAGATGAGGTAGAAGTTGAGGAGGAATTTGGCGGCAGCGTCATGGAGTGTGTGAGTGAGAATGATGTAGTGTGTGAAGATGTGCAGACGCCTTCTGTAAGTAGTGTTGAGGATTCCGAGGAACGGAAAGAAGTTTCATGCGGACCAGGTGAGCAACTAGAGGATGAAGATGTGCAGTGTTCGGACGGTGGTAGTGGATGTGATGGCGATGATGTTGATGAGGAAGGTGTGGATGAAAATTAGATTGGAGAGGAGGTTAGCGAAGAAGTTTGTGAAGCGGCTGGTGACCAATGTGATGAAGAAATTGGTGAGGAGCTGAGGGAAGATGCGGTTGAAGATGGATCAGAGGAGCAACTGGAAGATGCTGAGGAGGTGCAGTGTCAGGAGGTTGATTTGGATTATGGGGATGAAAAAGGGGAAATTGTAGAAGAGAAGGAAGGATTGGAAGAAAGACAAATAGAGGAGTTAGATGATGAGCATAATCCAAATCGGGGTGAGAGTAGTGATGTAAGTTGCCTTGATTCTGATTCAGAGGAAACAAGTCAGTACAGCTCAACACGAAATAGTTTCTCAGAGAGTGGAGTCCGAAAGGAACGAGTACCCAAAGTCCGTCACAGAAAGGTAAGAAGAAGCGGTTAACGGGTAGCGGGTAGATGTTCCCCACAGTCCCAGTGGTGTTCGTCTACTTCAGGGTTGCGCCCCTGCCCACGCGAGCCTTGGTTTTCTCCAGTCATTCTCCTTTTCGGAGGGAACCATGTCCTTACCCTTAGTCCTAGCTATTGACCTTTCAATGATCCTTGCCCCATTTCATCTTCCCAATTTTCCTACCCCTCCCCTTTAGAGGAAAAAAACTATCAATAAGGAGTTAGAGAACCTTGCCGAGAGTGCACTTTAGATTGTGGTCCTCGAGATTGTCAGTTTCCCCTGTTCTGGAAGGTTATCATGGAGAAAGTTAGAGAGTTGGAGAGTGCCCTTAGATTTGTCGTGGTCTTGGAGATCGTCAGTTTCCCCTGTTTTAAAAGTAAGATGGAGAGTGATAGCGTGCTGTTGTTTCTGATTAATGGTTGTAAACCTTGATTGTGGGTTAGTGTAGAGGTCGAGCCTGCCGCATTCACCGGTTGTTTCCCGGGTGTTTTTGTTGAGAGAGAGGGTTGTATATATTGTGTATCGACGTCGGCAGAGAAGTAAAACCCCCTTGCTAGTCATGGTGTGTGACCAAAAGGTCAAGTAAAAGTTGGGATGGATGTTCGCGTGCCCTTGATGCAGTCCTCTCTGTCTGGCTAAGCGGGGCCGTCAGCCCTTGTGTAGGGATGTGGGCCAGCCATATGGCAAGGATGGAGATGCCTTGTTGGTGCATGTGGCTGGTCGGTCCAAGAGATGGACGAGAGGTAGTACGGTCACTCACATACCAAGGTGGGTGATACCTTGTTTGGTCTTCGGATGGGTATGTGAGTGGGACCGGTGGAAGTAGGTGATGGTCACCGGAGAGGGTGACGTGTTGGGGCGGTCCCGTGGGGTTGGCATGGCGGAGAGGGTCGCATGGGGATGGCCGCAGTTGTGAGGTTTCCCTGTTCTCCTGAGAGAAAGTTCCGCTGGGTCGACTTGATCACCAAAACCACTAGGATCACCTTGGAAGGGGGTGCACTGCAGGGTACCCTCCCTGAGTTCAAGTGTGGGGCAACCGGGTTGCCCTTTCGGGGTGGGGGTGTGCCGGTGTTTGCATAACCCGGCAATCGAAGGTATAATAAATACTTTTTCGATAGTAAACTCGTGTATTAATGTCAGTTAGTGCCATGATATTGAGATGGCCCTGGGAGACAGCGCACGCTATCTCGCGTCGGAGTTTGGTCTCTGTTGAGTTGCTGATGTAGCTCGCAGTTCGACGCAGACTTTGACTGAATTAACAAGCTCCCTACCTTGGAAAGTCTACTTGGGTAATTTTCTTCTCGTCTTCATGGCAGGCTAATTTTTCGAGACTTCCCGGTGAGTGATTTACAGTATGCTATAAAATGATTGATTAAGAATGAAATAATTAAACTCAAATATATTCAGCCGAATGCGAGAGTAGAATGCATGGGTTGCGTTCAGACGTGTGTGTGTGTATGTTAAGAAAATTAATTGATGTTTCAGTACTTACAGCCAGTAAATTTTTAATTATTGTACTATAATCACTGTTAATCATTTGTTCAATTGCTGTATAAAATTATAACTAAAGCAAGTACGTTATAGACAGAGTGAATCGTGTGGGTTATGTATGAACACGTACTGGACCGGAAGAGTGTCTTTTTCTTTAATTATTGCAGTTGAAATTAAATTGTGAGACCACCCTTAGATGAAACAATATAACTCTTTGAATTGTGTGTAACTGTAAGGGCCTTTAGTTTGGTCATTTTCTGACAAATTACGATAATTGTGTTGCCACGTGGTGAGGCCAACCTGTTTGATTATGTCGGCACTTGTTAAAGCTGGTGCGAGTGTTACTTTACTACGCACTTTTTATTATTTTTTTTATGAGTTCATAATTACCTTGAAGACTTAATTACTCCTCAGGCAATTTTCAAAAAAAAAAAGACAAAAACTTTTATGCGTTTATCTTGAGTTGGTTGGGAGCCCCGTTCTGATGTTATTACCTTTGACTAGGGTGCATATTTTAGTGAACAGTATTTCTAATCCTTGTGAATCCTTAGCGTTCTCGCACCCAGACGAAGATGTGGCCTCGGCTGGTGTACTGACGCCTTCACCAGTCATGAACCACCCGACACTTGTCTGATTCTGAGGAGGGAGCTTGCGAACCAACTGTAGAATGCAACTCCACAGCTGCAATTGAGGTGATATAAACTCTGTTATTATTTTTCGTTGGCCTGGCCCGCAGTACATCTTTGTTACAAATTGCTTTTTAAACCATGTGCTCACGCTGATAGACAGTCCGATCAAGGGTGTGTCAACAGGACATTCACTATGAACATTATTATAACAATCATAAAATTATTCAATAACTATAACGTACTATTATTGTAATTGTGTGCTGCACTGGGGGAGCGTGCCAGAGCTTCTTTTTGCTCCTTTATATATTTTTTTTGTATACAAGGGCCTTAGAGTTATTATAATTTCAATCTAAATTTAAGTCATGTGTTTATTGGTTCAGGACGGGATTCATATTTTATTATTTTTTTTTTTGGCATTTAAGGGTTGGGGGTTCCGTTTTTCAGGCTATTTTTTAGGTTTCAGGCTATGTAAAAATTTACATAGTTTCCTTTTTGACACAAGTTAGGCACACGTTGGTACAGTTTCATGCAGGTCTGATACCTGTCTCATATGGTCTGGCACATGCTGGCACACTTCCACAGCTGCTAGAATACAACATGCTGTTACTTTAAATTTATTTATACACAGATGTCTGATATTTAAAATTTTATTTTTTTTGGGGCATATACTAATAATTTTTGAGATTGTAAAATCATACTGGTGGTACTGAATATTTTAACTTAGGTTCTGGCTTGCTTGCTGGACTTGTCTGTTTAATTAAATCATGATTAAAGAACGAATTCCTGATATACGGATACATCTATATTTGTAACACAAGAATTAACGTTTTGTAAAATTATGCCAGTTGTTTAAACTTTAAGTGATAAGGGTTTACCACTTGTATACAGTTCAAAGAAATTTTAAAGATTTTCATATACTTATAATGTACAGTTTCTCAGTTGTTATAAATTCATATGGGCTGCCATGCCACTCTCATCTCGCATTTTTAGTCATCATTAGCCTTTCGGGTTTTTAAATTTTTTTGGTTTCATTTTTAAGGGAGTAAGGGGGTTGGGGGTTTCTTTTAATGAATTATTTCCAACTGTGACTGGAAGCTTAAAATTATGATTGCAGTTTGGGGGCTTTATAGAATATACAGTCTGTCTGCCAGGTTGAATATGAGTTTTATTGTGATGTATATTATGTGTATATGTGTCTTTATGGTCTAATATGTGATGTTAGTGTTAAGTGTTATCCAGTGGCCTCTCTTTCAAAAAAAAAAAAAAGGGGGGAGTTTGTTTTCTTTTATAAAGCACGAAAGTGGTGGAAAGAGAGGTTACACCTCCGCTACTTCCCACAACTCTTTACGTTGGGGGATTCCCTACAACGCCACCTTCAAACACCCGTTTATTAAAATCAGTTATTGCTTTATGTTTTTTCAGAAAATCATTACCCATTTTAACCCTCGGACCACTAAGAATGTATTATTCAACCCCGTTTATTATATTCAATTGGACCTGTTTGGTTACTCATTTACTTCTAACCCCAGTAACCCATACTATAGTAACACCTGCAACTGGTAAAGACGGAATATTTTTATTTAATTCTTCTAATACATTTTTGGAAATAACTGATATTTCACTACCTGTATCTACTAATGTTTTCATTTCCTTACCTTCTATAGTCACCATTACCTCTGTTAATCCTGTCTCTGGTTCCTCTACCTCCGGGTTGACCTCTTCCATTAACTCCTTGGAGATGTCAGTTTTAATAAGATGGTTTCGATAACTACCTTCATCCTGGACCCCACTGCTACCTCCTGACAATGGTTGGGTCCCCTCCTCCATTGTCCTCACTCGTTTTCTGATTGGGCAGCAGCACTGCCCTGTGAGTAACCACCTCGACCTCTGGTTGTATTTCCACTGCCTCTAGGCGCTCCTCTGCTGCTGTCTTCTCCTCTCTGGTGTTGTCCGTTCTAGTTGGATGCTGGTTCATTTTGCTGGCAGTTCATTGCGCTGCCATATCTATAACAAACTGTTCTTACAGAATAATTCTCAAACCGACAATCCGGAAATTTCCACCCCTCGCACCTCTATGTGCGGTCGTCGACCCCCTCGATTGGTGATGCATCCCGTTAGTGTGCGACACCGGCTGACCCTGCCGTCTACCCAGCTCCCGGTCCCTTATATTTTGGAATATGTCTTAATATTTTTTCTAGCTCAGTGATCTCTGTAATGTCGTGTGTCATCAACGTGATTTGGATTTCTCTTGGTATGTGTTTACTTACATGGCGTACAAACGATCTAAATGGCAATGGTGGCTCTAAATATTTCGCCTCATTATACAATCTCATTACATACATCGTCACATTTTTACCGTGTGTCCCAAAATTACCGGACCCCATGATTTTGATACGTAACACTTCCTTGCTCTTCTTCCGACCAATATTTATTTATAAAGGCCCTCTCAAAACTCTGATAGTCCACCCAATCTGTTTTATGTACTTCCGTCCACACTGCGGAACTCCCCTTAAAACATTTCATTATTTTCAGCATCTTAACTTCCCAGTTACTACTACAGAATTGATTGAACTCTTTTACTCTATTTAAGAATTGCACGGGGTGTACCCCCCTACTGTTACAACTAAACGACTCTAGATCAACATCGTTCTTTACATCTCAAGTAATTACTACTCGCTCAGTAACATTATTAAGTTTTTGGCTTATTGCCCCATTCAACTCCTCTTTAACATTGGTTATACTTTGCTCAATAGCAACAAACTTGTTATTACTTATACATTCAAATTGAACGCTACGTTTGTCAACAATATTTACAGTATCTTGTACTGATTGTATTTCCCTTTTCAGGTTATTTTCTATTTCATTTATTTTACTATTAGTATTAGTTTCATATATATTAATATTCTGACTAATCTCTTCAATCTTATCTACAGTGTTAGTATTACATGTATTTATTTTACTCTCAAAATTGTTCTTTATTTCATTAAGTTGTTCACTAAACTGCTCATTTACAGAATCTATTACTTGTTTTTGAATGGTACTAAAACGTTCGTCAATAGCATTCAGACGCTTATTAATATTATCTTCAAACTTAACATTTTATTGTTTCATATCATTAAATTTAATATCGATATTCTTTTGTGAATCGTTCATTTTTTCATTTAGCTCACGAAAATTACTTTCACATTTAACATTTTGTTTTTCATTTCACCCCTCAATTCATTAAAATTACTTTTGAACGTAACATTTTGTTGTTCCATATTATGTTTAATGGCATCAGATATTGTTCTCATAAAATTCATCACCTCGGCCATTGACCCCCCTCTTTCTTTGGGTGACAAGGGAGTTGACTCTGCTCCCACGTCACTCATTATAACTGACTCAGTTAAACTACTTTCCCCTTCTTTATCTTCCATTTTAATTATTTGTAATTAAATAATTAAATATTTATACAAATGAAAATGTATATAAGAATATAATCAAAACAATTTTAAACACAATGTTTTGTATCATTACTTATATCCCATAACCTATACTCGTAAACTCTAATCACACATTTCGTGACTTATACCAACAATACAAAAAACGCCGTCTACCAAAACCATATTCTGTACTTGAAAGCAGGCCTAAACCTATATGAATAAATTTATATAAGCATCCTGGCAGGGACCGCCAATTGTAAAGGTACAATTATTTTGAGATACACAAAAATACTACTTACCCAGACTCTTGATCAACTTACCATGACTTATCTTATTGCACAACCATCAGAAGATCCCAAATTATTCAGGGTCGCCACCACATTTGTTTTAATGGGAGTAGTGTAAAAAGGTTTCCACATTCCCTTTTTTCCAAATGTGGTGGCGACTTTGAATAATTTGGGATCTTCTGATGGTTGTGTAATAAGTTAAGTCATAATAAGTTGATCAGAGTCAGGGTAAGTAGTATTTTTGTGTATCTCAAAATAATTGTACCTTTACAATATGGCTGTAAATAATTATACATTTTATAATGTTGTAATAATATTGTTAATAACAATTATGATTATGGTTGCAAATTATGATAGTAATGATAATAATATTGTAAATTGTATTGCAGAAAAAAATATAAAGGAAAAGTAGGAAACAGGTTGATGCAGCTAAACCAGCCATCAGTTCATATACCAGACTCGTCAAATTCTGCAACAGGGTGGGTATTTTTAATTATAAAATATTGTAATATATATTGAGATTTTAATTGTTTATTAATGAAGTGAAATTATACTGCTTTTAAAGTAACATTAATTTATTCTCTAATACTTCCTCGGTGCATGTAGTATTTTATTTTTGATTAAACTGAGTTTTCTAGTCAAGTACATGTTTGTGGATGTTAAAGAGTTATCTATAAAGGCATATGTGTTTTGAAATTAGGTCAGCAGTAATTCAGTATTTTCTCTTCTTCTTTACAGCCCTAAGATAAAAAGTGAACGTAATTTACCTTTAAAGAATATGGAGTTTGTAATTCTTGGAAAGACAGAAACTCCAAAGGATGAGTTGAAGAATCAGATTGTCAAACTGGGTGGCAAAGTTACCACAAAAATTCACAAGATGTTAGCGGCTGTAATTTCAACACAAGGTATCTTATGTATTTTAATGTTAAAACTGTAATTTTAATAAACTGTGCTTTTTTTGTTTTATTAATATTTGTTTGTTTTAATAATAATTTATTAGGCTTCTGTAAATAACGAAACTACATATGAACATAGCCAGTAAGTTTACCTTTCACAGTACATTGTAGAAAACAACATTTCCTGTTGGTTAGTTCAATGTGCGTGTGAGTGATATGCTTTCTTCCAATGCAGCCCCCCCCCTCTATTCCCATTGTATATCCTACCCTTAATTGACTTCCTTCCCAATCTGTGTGGCTTTCACCTAATAATTTTTTTTAATCTCTTCCTCTTGTTTCTTGTATGTACGCCCAAGCCACCTTAGCCTCTGAGCCAGTGGTTGTCATCAGGTGTGTCACAAAACTTCCGATAGTTGGTGGTGTTGCTGGGTAAAAGTAATTAAAGTAATTTTACACAGTAGTTACTGTGAAAAAGGAAGAAGAAGAAATACTCAAGAGCTTGTAAACATGTTTATTTTACAAAGCATTTATTGGCTAACGCCTTACAATAAAAGTTTTGAGTTATTAAAGATAAACTTCAGCTTGTCATGTCTTACCCAAAAGTTCAATTCATGGTGGAATTGAAGGCAAATACACATACAGTTCCTGTTCAGTTGAAAGAAAACGTGTGCTTTTTTTATGTTTGCTATGCCAAAATTTATAGTAGGTGGAGACATCAACAGTAAACAAGGGGTAAGGGGTTCCTGCCTCATAACCACTAGAGGCAAAAAACTAGCTCAGACTATCCAAGAAATAACTACTCCTTATTGCTGGGTGCACCTACTTACTGGTCCTATGCAAATAAAGTGCCTGATTTTTTTTTTAGATTTTTCCGTCACTAATGGAATTTCTTCGACGTACAATGGAGTATCATCAATTTACGATTTGTCATCAGATCACAGTCCAATAATAGCCACTAATAAGCACAACTGTTATAACCAGGAACTACTATATTATACAACTACAGAACACACTATTTGGGACACTTACTGCCAGATAATACAGGAAAATGCAAATTCATCTGTAAGTTTACAGGAACCTGACGACATAGAAACATAAACAACAATCTAATTAACCTACTACAGAATGCAGCCAAACTAGCCACCCTATGTATTGTCTCTTAAACAGTAAACCTGGCAGCGAACACATACACCCAACAGTTGAACAAAGCACAATCAACTTAGCAAGAAATTAAAATTGAAACTATTAGAAATTAGGAACAGCTCTTGAGCAATATGTCATCTTAATTTTCGTACTTATTCAAGTTCATGGACGCCTCAAATTATTTACTAAAAAAGAAATAATCAGTGAAAGAAATAAACTAAACCAGAAAAGGACACTAGTAATCGACCTTATTACTGCCAGGATTTTGAAAAAGAATTGTCAGAAAACAGACTCAATAAGCTCATGCATATATTCAGCTCCATTTTACA
Organism: Magicicada septendecula; assembly: GCA_034769895.1. Taxonomy (NCBI): domain Eukaryota; kingdom Metazoa; phylum Arthropoda; class Insecta; order Hemiptera; family Cicadidae; genus Magicicada; species Magicicada septendecula. The sequence continues at coordinate 1,189,378,057 of CM068367.1, read as the reverse complement.
TCGTGTATATTGGCCTAAATCACTAAACAGGGTTCCCACAGACCGGGCCAGGAAAGTCAGGGAAATTCACTATCTGTCAGGGAAGGCCTTGTAACTTTGCTAAAAGTCTGGGAAACCCCATAAAACTGGTGAAAAGTTGAGGGAATTTCATAAACCATAAAAAATACCGTAATTGTTTATACTTTTATACATTTACATATAAAAAGGGTTATAAACTGGGAAACAAACTTTATTTTTTAAAGTAATATACATACATTATGTTAGTTTATTACAGTTTATATGTAAGGTTTTCCCTCTCCTTTATCGGGTGTCAGGTGTAAAGAGCATTGATGATACCATTAAGTATGTAATAGCGTAAAACCTGTGAATAGCACTCCATGCAAGAAACTTACATCAAGGATAATTCTTTAAAGTGTAAATTAGCATTTTTCAAAGTGGCTTCTTGTGAATGTGAGCCATTCTTGAAGAGATTTTAAAGTTCATCGCTACTTGGGCCATACCTGTTTTCAGATTTACTTGATTCGATGAAAAGTTTAATGGCTCGTGTCACATCCCATTGCTTATAGTCAGCAGATACTAGCAGTAAACTTGTTTCCACTGACCTGAATGACAGAATTTAATATAAACCAAGAAAATTGATATAGGATTTGAAACATCTAAATTGTTTAAAGATGTTAAAGGAGTGACTGGGCTAGACTTGTAACGAGAACCCTATCGAACAGACGATAGTGTCACTGGGAATCAGATAATTTGTTGCAAATGGAAATTCCAGCAAATACAGAAAATTTACTGTAGTATTTTTTTCAGTAAACAATAATTGAAAAAAAAATAGGAAATTACAGGTCTGTATTAAAAGGGTAAACTTAATCCTCTTAATTATATTTAAACTTAATTATATTTAAATTTGTATAAATAAAAAAATATGTTTAAACAATTGAATTTAATAACAGATTAATAATAAAAATAACCAGTATTTTACAATTTCGGATTATGAAATAGATACTGTTATTTATGTTATGTGAATAAAAGATTTGAAATAGGCACCAAATCCATCTCTTTGTGGAACCTGCCAATGCTGCAGACAGTATGACAGCTGTTATTGTTGCTTTGTTTAGAAAACCTGTACTGAGAATTGAGTCTGTAGTAAATTCTCATAACACAGATCTAATTCTCGGTGTACAGATTTTTAGTGCATGGGTGCAAGAATCAGTACAGTTTAGTCATCTACTATTCTTCTCACCTGATTTCCCATATTTTAATTTTGCTTAAACCTTAATTATACAAGTTATAGATTTAAGAAATTGGGATTAAAAATTTTCCCAGTCCATAATATGAAACATTACTTCAGTACTTTCAATCAAACTGTTTTTCTCTGAATGTATGGTTTCCTATTATTTTATTTATTTATTTATTTGTTTTGTTTAGTAACAGGTACATTTGTATTTGTGTGAGTGATACAGATTTCCTTAACTTGACTTTAAAGAAATGATTGTGTGAACCAGTCCGACATTTGACCATATTTTACAATTAATATAATTATTAATTGCTAGACTAAATTTTCTGTTTTGTACAAACCAGAACACTCACCTAATATCAGTTAGCATCTTCATAAACTCATTTTTACTTCAGTTAAATCCTTATAAACAATAAATGTCAGAAAGACAATTCCATTCTTTTAAACTTGCTTCTGATTATATGGATGAAATCAAAAGCCTATTATAAATGTGAAATTAATTAGAGATGTTTATGTTCCTGACAACTCAGTTAAAAATTCACATTAACGTCTGTATTTTCTGCACAGCACCTCTGTAAAATAACCGAAATCGCTAACTTGCAAACATTTATGATTGATTACTCAAAAACACATATATCCCTACCAGATATACTCCACACTCTTATACTTAATGGCAAAAACTCTTAAATCGTCATAGGAAGATTCTTCTCAGATAAATAGGCTACAATTCACAACTCAACATATTTAGTTTCAGTAAAAATTTGTTTGAATGTTGTGAATGTGTACTGTATAAATAAAAACACAAATCCGCTGTTTTAGTATAGCGTCAATATTTACATTTATACTACAGTTGTATAAAACTGACGTTTGACAGAATTCAGATGTTCAGAATTTTCAAAAAACTTTTATTGCGTGCATAAATTTTGTTTTGAGGGCCCCATGTTAAATAATAAATATTTGGGCCCATTTCTGAAGAAAAAGTATGTGTATGCATATATACAGTTGAATTATGTTTTTGTTACTTGTAGAGGAAGTAGAAAAAATGAGTAAACGCATGCAAGAGGTAAAGGACTGTGATGTGCAAGTAGTACCAGAAAATTTTTTGGAAGAAAGTATAGCAGGTGGTGCTGCTGAAAACATAAGAAAATTGTGTATCAGCTCATGGGGATCTGATGTAAGTATAGAACTAGTGTATATAACTTAAATTCTTGTATGAATTTTATTCACATACATACAGAGAGAGAGAGTTGGTATAACATTCTTGCTTAATACCTGTTTCTGTGGTGTAGGGGCCGGTGTTCCTTAACGAGGAACTGATAATCTCCTGAGAGCCATACTATAAATCAAGGCAAATTATTAGTTTTCTGTAATCAAAGCTTCTCTCTCTCTCTCTCTCTCTCTCTCTCTCTCTCTCTCTCTCTCTCTCTCTCTTTCTCTCTCTCTCTCTCTCTCTCTCTCTCTCTCTCTCTCCTCTCTCCCCCCCTCTCCCCCTCCCACCCTAACAATAGTAATTGACAAAGCAAAATTGAAATTTTAAAATGTAGGTAAAAATGATTTTTAGACGACTGAATTTCCGAAAGAGTATTTATACAGTGTCAGCTACACAAACGAATGATTGCAGTTTTAGCATTCACCTCAAAATGTGATACAGAGCAAATGATAATTATCATTGTTAAATTGCTACATAATAATATAAAATATGAAAATCGGTGAACTTCAACTTTGGAAATGTGTGTGATTTCTTTAGTTTCGTATCATTCACTTTCTTGTCATCATAAAATGTTATCACATCATTAACACTACTTTGCTCACTCATGAGCTAGTGCCTGGGTCATTCCATGTCAAATCACCCAATAAAAAATTAATTTGACACCCACCTCCTCAGATTTTGATTAAACGTGGCACAATTGATTCTATTACTATCCTGATAACACCTGCAAAATTTTTTTGCTCTATCATTTAGTTTTTTTTATTAATTTTTTATTTTTTTTAATTTGGCGCTATCCGAAGCTTCGGAAATCACGCCTTTAACGTACACTCACAACTTTAAAAATATTTTTCTTGAAAACTATTCAAGATGTCATCATACAATTTTGCAGGAAGTTTGTGTGTTATACCTAAAAGCAGCGAAAAATGCTCTTATTAACCTATTTCAATCCCTCAAAAAACTAAAAATATTTAAATATAATTTTTTAGAAATTTAAGAAACGGGTGTTTTGTTTTACAAAAACCACAATATCTAGAGTCTCGCACACGATAGAATGCTCAAATTTGTTTTTAAATACTCTTAAATATATAGGCTATTAGATAAATAAAAAATATAGTTGGCTTTTTAACATGTTTAATTACTGTGCACAACAGAAGAATATCTTTTAAAATTCAAAAGATGATTGAGTGCTTACATTAAACACAATTTATTGTTCAAAATACGCATTCAATATTGTGGGTTGTTTGTCTTTTTAATACATGTTAATGCTGATTGAAATACTTTTTCCACTTTATCCAACAGCTTTCAGTTTTTTTCACATAATCTTTTTACCAAGCCTGTCTCAACAGGCTCTTTTCCAGTGGTGACATGCTCCTCTCTACAGTTGAATTAGTCAGGGTGTCTACGACCCGGGAAACCCGGGAATTTTCAGGGAATTAAGAATTTGTGGAATATTCAGGGAAAAATCAGGGAATTTCTTTGTTAATCAGGGATTTTCCTCTTGGGCTACTCTCCGTAAACGTAGTAGCGATACTTTCGAATTTCGCGGGACGTAATCGATCGCTACTCGATTCCCGTAGTCAGCCAATGAACACTCGTTCCCAGCGCGGGACTGAAGTATGCTATTTGATTGGTTCCCAGCACGGATTGGTATTTGACCCAACCTTGCGCGGGTTGTCTGTTCAGTATTGTCAACTTAGCGGGTTTCCCGCTCAATCTTGCAGATTTAAGTTTTTGTTTAGCGGGGACGTTTTGGAAATTTAACAATGAAAGTGTAGGGATTTAATGGATTTTCGACCTTCCACAGCGGGAAGAATATTGTTATTTATATTGTGAATATAGAGTTTTATCGGAATTTCAACTATTTTCGCAACGTTGAAAAGTTTTGAGTGTTGGCTACACTTTCGTGATTTCGCGCCGTAATAGTGTTTACATCTCTTCATTTGTTGTTTACTGGTGCTTACTGTATGTGTTGCGTTCGTGCTTGAGTGTGTTATTGTGATTTGAAATTCTTGAAATCTGTTGCGTTGTGCGCGAAATCTAAAGCAGAAGCTTTGCAATTAATTGCGTGCTCTTAATTCTTTAGTGGTGCGGATTAAAGTGCTTTTAGTGTGATGTGCGTTCGTTGTTAAAAACACGTGGGCATCCAAATTCGTGACTGTGCAAAGTCGTTTGAAAATTCCGTTTTATTATGGCGTGCAAAACTCATTTTCAGTCAGAGTGGTTGAATGACCCAAAGTTTAAATCATGGCTAGAAGCAGTGAAAGACAGCCCTTTTCGGGCGAGTTGTAGGTTATGTCGGTATGCGGCCGATAGAACGACTAAGCGACTGGAATATTTGCGGCTCTAGAAAGGCAACAACTAGTCGCCAAGAGCTGACAAGCGCGTCGAAGCCCGATTTGTTTACACAATCAGAATACTCGTTACAAATACAGCAGGCAGAAAAACGGGTATCGACTCATACATGTGACGCCTCTTAGTACCGCTGTGCTGAATTTCGTAATACCAAGTGGATTCATTCAGTGGCATCCTCTATGGCCAAAACCTTCGTTTACTAGGTTCGTCGATAATAACCAGTGAATCGGGAATATCTGACCACTGCGCTGACACGTTTGTGCGATTTAAAACTGCCCGATATATGTATGGCCTATATCCGTGAAATATATAAACTTACTGACCAGCACTATGGTCATCATCTGTCAGCCACTGGGCTCGACCCAGGTGTCGCAATCCTGCCACGGGTGTAACGACGCAGCGCAACAATAGCATCCTCTCCAACCAAGACCTTCGTTTACTAGGTTCATCGATAATAACTACTGCTGAATCGGGAGTATCTTACCACTGCGGCACAACATATCTGTATCACTCACAGTGAATTGAACAGTAATGAACAGGAATCTGTTGTACTACATCCATTAATTGATTATTAACCCTATTAATTTAAAAAATCAATTACATTCAATTACAATAACGTTTAATTAACTTATTTTTCAATCGAGTTGAATTTCAGAAATCAATTTGAAACAAACAAAATTAATCTAATTCGAAACCTTACATTGGGGATGCGCGCGCGCGCACACACACACACACACACACACAGAGTTCTCAGCAGATCCACAACTGACTTACGATATGACACAAAGCTCGCTCGCTTCATGACAAGAGAGAATGAAATCATCATTGCGGTTATCAAACGGAAGAATGCTAAGCTATATATTCGTGGAGGGGGGGGTTCCTACCAGCGCGTCCGCGCAAATATTGTCCACACGGACCCGACACAGAAAATGAAAATCGTTTCCAATTTCACACATTTACGAGTGCTAGATACGTATCTTACGTCTGTTAACCACTTTACTTTCGGCTATTTTGATTTACATGTAGCTTTCAAACTTTTTTGGACATATGTATGTATAATTACCGAATGACTTGGCTGAATTTTCGACAATCCGTTCAAATCGAGTTGGTCTCTCGCCCCACGCTAACCGCTTGAGGCCCCGCGGGTCAAGTCTTGCGCGTGCTGTTTAACGTGGTTCTGCGCTGTGCCGCCCTCCTTGGAGATCCTACGTAACGAGGCTCACGTGATCTCCATTCCGAACCGATTGGCGGCCCTAATAAGGACCATTACCTACAGAACCGGCACGTACGTTGTTCTGTCTACTTTTTCTTTGCGGCAGCCTTCTTTGGCGAGGCTTTCGGTTGTTTCTTCACTGCCGCCTTCTTGGGTTTCGGGCTCTTGGGCTTCTTTGTCGGCGGTTTGCTGACTTTTTTTGCTTTCGACGGAGTCTTCGGCTTCGCGGCGGACTTCTTCTTTTCAAAAGCGGCTTTCGCTTTCTTGGCGGCCGGCTTCTTCTTAGCCACGTCTTTGGCGGTCTCCTTCTTCTCCTTCGGCTTGGCCGGAGCGGCTTTCTTCACTGTGGCGGTCGTTTTGCCTCCCTCGCCCTTGGCGGCTAGCTTGAAAGAGCCGGACGCGCCTTTTCCTTTCGGTTGGACTAGAGCGCCTGTTGCCACCGCCGATTTCAGATACTTTTTGATGAACGGAGCGCGTTTCTCAGCATCTGCCTTGTAATTGGCGGCGATGTACTTCTTAATCGCCTGCAGTGACAAGCCACCACGTTCCTTCAGACTCTTGATAGCGTTGTTCACCATGTCCGAAGTCGGCGGATGCGACGGTTTCGTCCTAGGCTTCATTCTGGCCGCGGCCGACGCTTTAGACTTCTTGGGCGTAGCGGCGGGAGCCGGTGTAGCGGTAGTACCTGCGTCTGCCATCTCGTCAGTCACGATTCGGCGATATTATTAAACCCTGTGTTACCTTGATTAAAAGCGCGCTCGTCCCCGGGACTTTGTGAACGCTGTAGTTCGTCTGGCGTCGTGTTAAAGGGTCGATTTCGCGCCGGGTTTTGAGTAAACGCGACACCAGTATATTCTCTGAAACACAAAACAACATTCCAGACATATCGGACTAATGACCCAGGCAGATCCCGTCGCAGGCGCTAAGACGGCGACCGCTACACACACACACTCCAAGTCGGCGACGGTTCCATCGTCTCTGTGACACCGTTTGCGGAAACGGGCCAAAAACGCTTTACAACAGACGCAAAGTGTACGCTTCCTACGCCCTACGCTGCAGAAAGCTTCATTCTAACATCCTCAACGTCAGTGAATTCTTTGACGTCGCCGTTTCCCGTTTTGCCACTACAAAATACCCACTTTGGCAACTCCATCGGCGGCGTACAGTCTACAGTGACAGTGTTGACTGTTCGTTTTCGGAACTGCCGTTACGCACCCTGTTGCGTCATTTTTTGTTAAACACGTTTCTTATCTAATAATCAGTTATTTCTCAATTTAAAAAAAAAAAACATCAATTACGCGCGTGAGGACAGTCTGACGCGACACAAGCGGCGTCGTTTTGTGGGAACTCGTCGAACATCGCTCCCTCCTCTCGCCTGACGAGTGCTTACTTATACACGCCGATACTGAGCATTCACAGCGTCACTTAAACCATTGTACGTTTGCGTTTTTCTTTTTTTTTCCGCTCTCTCTTCAGTCTAACTCATGCTGGACAGGTTAATTTTCTTTCGACGTTAGCCGATGGTTCCTGGTGCGTATCCTTCATCCATACTACCTAGGATGCAGCGATACCACTCACAAATGCCTTTTACTGTAACAGCGGGGTGGGAGGTAAAATATTTCTTTCCGCACGCGGGTAAGAGGCAGATTCTCATCTACGTCTATGTGCTACTCGTTTCGTCTACAATATCTTTTCACGCGCGGGTAGAGACACACTCTCATCTACGTCTCTGTTAAACACGCACAGACTACACGCCGCAATACTACAACACTAAGAGAGCGCACGATTTCAAATTTACGCGCACGCGTCTGGTGACGAACGTCATCGACGGACATAACAAAAGCGGCCGCGTAGCACACAGGTAGGATGTAAGTATCATTTTATTTTTTTAATAGCTTTTAATGTTGTCAATCGATCTTCATCTATTATTGTTCATCTTCAAGGCAAATAACCGGTATTAATAAATATTCGTGCCTTCTCATAAAATCGCTTACATATACTCCCGGCCACAGGCCACTTGTTCATGTTACTTTTGTCATTCTGAAAAATATGATTGTGAGAAATTGCCATGACATTAGTGAAAGGCCCCTCTCATATGAATACATATTTTAAAATAAATGCAGTTTTCAGTGTTGATTCCTCTTGTAGCATATATGATGAGTGAAATGGAACACATTGGCACAGTTTGACCTTTGGTGGGAAAAAATTTAAAATGATTTTAAGCGAAGCCCTGAATATCCATAAATACGGTACCTAAATAACCTACTCTGCTCTGTTTTCAAATCTTCCATTCGTCTTGTCTTGGAACACTTTACTGCACAATGTAGCGGTCAATAGCTGTAACAAAAGCTGAAAATGTTGAGCTTTTTTTCTTTAATCCATCTTTTACGGGGTGCACTCAGTTTGGTGACATTCTCCATGGTTAGAAATAGGAGGGATTTGGGGGGGGGGAATTTGTCCGTAGCGTACTGACGCAGAATTTGCCTGGTGTTGAAAACAGAAAACCATCTTCGGGTTGGCCGAGGCAGGATTCGAACCTGCTACAACCTGCACGCTACAAGTCACACATTAGCGCACTGAGCTAAATGTGTTCGGTGCAGTTGACCTTTAGTTGCTCACGACTACAATGTGGCTGATCGTGTGGTCATCAGTAGTCCACTCAAGTTCTTTGTTTTGTAAATGCGTTGTATTTTGGTCACTTATGTTACTCAGGGAATTTTCTTACTTATCCTGGAAAAATCAGGGAATATTCAGGGAATTCTTTTATGATGAGTTGGTAGACACCCTGTTAGTGCAGTTGTTCCTATCTTTCATTAAGTGAGGACATACCTACAGTGACTAATTGTTTCCTAGTTAAAGATTGTTTAAATTAATGTTTTTAAGTTAAGTGTTATTGAGGCAGTAATAATATAAACTTTTTTTAATTTACTTTGGGTTTTGAAGATAATTTAAATTCGTGTGAATATAAACTTATTTTGTTTACTTTGTGTTTTGAAGAAAAGGTAAATTTGAGTGTACAAGTAGGGCATGGATGTTTTTTTTAACAATAATTCAGTTGAATCTGTAAGTACTGGCAGTTTGTTTACAGTTTAAAACCCTCTAATAGGTACTCCCTTTTTTTGCTAATTACTAAAAATAATATATCACTATTATTTTTTTATAAATGTTTTGCTTCAATAACTAAAATATTTTGGAAGTATTATATGAAGAATAATACTTAAAAAATTTTTCATGCTCTGAAGTATGCAAAACAGCATGGCAGATATTCAAGCCTGTAGCATTGGACTATTTAAAAAATCCGACTGTTTCCAAACAATCTACATACCTTCAAAAAAGTTACAATGTGTTTCTGAATTAAGTGACGAAGAAAAAGATTTGATTCGCCTTAGATCTGGAATTAATTTGTGTGAATTTAAAAATATCTGTTCTCATCACAGCTACTACTTTTTAAACGTATTTGAAAAGTATCAAACAATCTGTGTAGACCCGTTAAAAAAACACAAAAAGCCTATTAAAAAATTGTTGAGAAGTGTAAGTTTAAGTTTTTCAAAACAATTGATAGCAAAAAATATTTACATAAAACCTGGGCAAAAGCTTTGTTCAACATGCCGTAACTTTTGTGAAGAAAAAATAAAAATAAAAGTCAGTGAGAATGAAACAGATGATGAACTCATGACTGAATTAGATTCATTAGAATCAAGAAATGTATCCCTCTCACAAACAAACACTGCTCTAGATGATTTAGGTTTAACACCAATAAAGCTTCACACCTTGTCATCATGTAGTAAGGGGTCGTATTATAAAAGAAAAGTTGATAATGTAACTAAGGCTGTGAAAAGAAAAATTTCAAAAGCACTAGATTATGATGTACCAAGTTCTGATGACGAGGAAGAAGATACAAGTATGGTTAAAAAGGCACAGGATTTTGATGTGATGATTTGTCTTTTGAAAGAAAAGATTTTATCTGTTGGGAGGTCTCAAAAAATCCAGATTTTGACTTTGGCTCCAGAATCTTGGAGCAAAGAAAAAGTGATGAAGGAATTCAATGTGAGTGAATACATGGTGCGACAAGCAAGAAAGCTGAAACGTGAAAAGGGTATTTTGGCAATTCCTGATCCCAAAAAAAGGAACACCATCAGTATAGTAGACGCACCTCAATCAAGTGGCACCGGAAGAATGTATTATTTCAAAAAGATTATGTGAAAAAAACTGAAAGCTGTTGGATGAAGTGGAAAAAGTATTTCAATCAGCATTAACATGTATTAAAAAGACAAACAACTCACAATATTGAATGCATATTTTGAACAATAAATTGTGTTCAACGTAAGTACTCAATCATCTTTTGAATTTTAAAAGATATTCTTCTGTTGTGCACAGTAATTAAACATGTTAAAAGCCAACTATATTTTTTAATTATCTAATAGCCTATATATGTAAGAGTATTTTAAAACAAATTTGAGCATTCTATCGTGTGCGAGACTCTAGATATTGTGGTTTTTGTAAAACAAAACACCCGTTTCTTAAATTTCTAAAAAATTATATTTAAATATTTTTAGTTTTTTGAGGGATTGAAATAGGTTAATAAGAGCATTTTTCGCTGCTTTTAGGTATAACACACAAACGTCCTGCAAAATGTCATGATAATATCTTGAATAGTTTTCAAGAAAAATATTTTTAAAGTTGTGAGTGCACGTTAAAGGCGTGATTTCCGAGGCTTCGGATAGTGCCAAATTAAAAAAACTAAAAAATTAATAAAAAAACTATAAATGATAGAGCAAAAAGATTTTACAGGTGTTATCAGGATAGTAATAGAATCAATTGTGTCAAGTTTCATCAAAATCTGAGGAGGTGGGTGTCATGACCTGGGTGACTTGACATGGAATGACCCCTTGCCTTGCTCATTTATTCTCTAACCATGTGTGTGTGTGTGTGTGCGAGAACAAAATATTAAAGAGTAACGATATTCGTCATATACATGAAGAAGTCGTTTCAGTATTGAGAACCAATATATGTTCGCAAGTAATGAAAAAACAATGAGTAATATGAACAGCAAGAATGTAAATGTATTTTGTAAAAGAATTTCTTTACAGGCCTACAGTAAATGTTATAAATTATTCTTAACTGTAAATTTTTAGAGGGTTTCTGCAACTGTTATTTTTTATCATTCAACATTTTTATCGTTCGTCCCTGTCAAAAACGATCATCAAGGTTTTACTGTATTTTCTAAAACCCTTTTAATAAACCCGCTACACCACCATTCAGAATGGTGACCTACAGAAGTAAACGCACAGTGACTTAAATAATTATATTATTGGTAAACCTATGTTAATTTTTATTCTTCATTAAGTCTTTTATTAACAAGAATTAAAGAAACACAAGCAGAGTACTATTGACACAAAACAGTACACACAAAGATAAATTAAAAGTAGAACTTGTATACTGACAAATTCCTCATGCATTTGTATTCCAAAACACGAAAAACATGGTCTCAAAAATTGTGCTCAATGCAGATTAGCAGAGTGTTTTAATGAAGACTCGTATAACAATGATGCATTTTATAATATTGCTCTTATGGGGATTTTGGTGGGAATTCACAAACTGAGCGTTATACTGGTAAGCGCTGCATCAGGGTTTAACTGTATACAGTAGTACCCATTACCCAACATAAACAGGACAGGAGAACACCAGATTTGTGGGAATTTTTGAAATGAATAATTTTTTTAATATCCTTTTTCAACAGTTTGTTTATTTGTCTGCTATGAAATATTTATATTTTTCTGTAATATTTGCATTTATTTATGTACAGTCATGATTGTATACAGTATGTGGTATAGATTAGTATTACCACATTTGTTCATGTATTATGTCCTCTCATATAATGCCCACACCCTCAAACTTAGATTGGCAAAACATAAACTGAAAGTAAAACTAATAAAATCTAATATCTGAATAAACTGTAAATTGTTTTGTATTGATTACCACGACATACATGCACAAAACCAGAGGGTAATTAAATTAATTACCTTAAAAATTTACCTTTGGCTTGCAGTATAAGAAAGATATATTTTTGTGAATTTTACACCTTATAATTCAAAAACGAATATTGAAGAGTTTTTGTCTGTTAAAAGTTACAAATATGAGCGCAACAAAAAAAAAGCAGTAATTGAAATGTAAAGAGTAAGAAGTCAATAGAATAGACATAAAACTTCACTGGACCCACAGAACTTTAACACACTTGTTAATAATGAAAGCATTACGTATGTCTGAATTTTTGTTAATTTTGAAGGAAATGCTAGTTCGTTTACACTCTCTCTCTCTCTCTCTCTCTCTCTCTCTCTCTCTCTCTCTCTCTCTCTCTCTCTCCCTCCCTCTCTCTCTCTCTCTCTCTCTCTCTCTCTCTCTCTCTCTCTCTCTCTCTCTCTCTCTCTCTCTCTCTCTGTGTGTGTGTGTGTGTGTGTGTGTGTGTGTGTGTGTGTGTGTGTGTGTGTGTGTGTGTGTGTGTGTGTGTGTGTTACTACAAAAGTAGCCATACACAGTTTGGCGTTCAGCCACTTCAGATTGTATTTTTATATTGGATGGGAACAACTATGGTTGTATAATCTGTAATTAATTTCATTGTTAATATAGTATGTTCTGTTTTCTAGCCAAAGAAGAGGTTGGAGATGGTGGAGAGTATGAAATCATCAACAAAAAGCAAAAGTAAGTTAAGTACACCATTTATTTTTAATAGTTAAAGATAGACAAGTACCATAAATAAGCGTTATTCCATTCAACACAAGATTAGTTACTTAAAACAAATTATCACAATGCAGGGTACATGTAAAAACATTTATTTTATATCCAAAACTAAAATGGACAATATCCCAGTGTTGTAATATACAGATGGATTAATACAAGATAATCCAACCATTATGTCTCACTCAAAATACACTCGTAACAAAGAGGCATATTTTGTGTCTTTCTGTATCCAGTTTTTAAAAACCCCTTTCATGCTTTCTAATGAATACCTAAACATTTCCAGAATCTCCTTTCTTCACACTGTTAAGAGAAATCTTAATTTTCATAAATTATTAACTGAAATGTTAATTGTCCATCAATACTGATTTTGTCCAATGTACTGTGGGAATGGTCAGTTGCATAGCATACCCTAAGAGTATCCATGTGATAGGATAAGAAACATGCACAACAGTGTTTACACTTTGAAGAGTTTTTTGTGCCTTGATTGCAATTAAGATATTTTACCTTTCTAGTGTGTGATGAATCAATCATAGTATAATTTATTCTTTAATTAATTAAATATAAACAAATTAAATTAATATGATTAAGTGTGAAGTGTTTTATGTAATGAGCTCCATTTAAATAAAGTTTCATATTTAAAGGTTTTGAATAACAATAATTTTATATAGTTAATGGGGAATAAATTTTACATTAGAGCACCTTTTATTAATGGGGAATAAACATTAATCCTGAGAATATATCTTTTACTGACTTAAATAATTATATTACTGGTAAATCTATGTTGATTTTGTTTCTTCAGTACGTCTTTTATTAACAAGAATTAAACACATTCACGTGCTCACACTTGGTAATCATCATGGCATCAAGTACTCCTTTTCTCATTGCCAGTCTACTAATATTAAGAATATGGTTAGTGTCACTGTGAAACCTGCTACACATAGCCCTGTGTCTTTATTTCTCTTGTCAACTTCCCATTGTTGTTATCCTTGAACCGTGTAAATATCATAGAACATCTTAATTATTGTTCTAATCTGGATTGCCATACTTCTGATATCCCCACACTTTATTTTTATTTTTTGAACTGCTTTTTAAGGTCTATGATTTTTTTTTTAATTCTACTTTTGTAAAAATTTAATCACTTTAAAACGTTATAGTCTTCCACTTTATCCAATCATTGACATACGAGGGTCATTCGATAAGTATTCAAAATTGTTGAGAGAGCACAAAATCTAACTTGCTTCAAAGATATTTATATCAAATTGTAAACAGATTCTGTACTTAGGTCATGAGTGACAACAAAAAATCGTTAAATCATGGTTAAACAACCTAAAGCAACCCACAGTGATACACATGCAACCACTGATCATGACAAAAAATTTATAACTTTGTCAAATTTTGTTGCTTCCCTGCTATATACACTTTTTCCTCGAACGAGGCCTTTCGGTTTTGCAACCATTATCAAGTTCTTCCTTTAACAACAAGGAAGTTCTTCCTGTTGTTGTAGGAAGAACTTGATAATGGTTGCGAAACCGAAAGGTCTCGTTCGAGGAAAAAGTGTATATAGCAGGGAAGCAACAAAATTTGACAAAGTTGTTATGAAGACTGCTAACATAGAGAAAATAACTGAAAAAAAATTTATATTTTTTAATGACAGCTAAGAAAACATTTACATTTAGTTGATATGACAAGTTGTAGTAATCATTACAAATTATTAACATTTAAGTTTATTATTTGTAATAGGGCTAAAAATTTTTGTATTGTATTGAATAACACTTTATTTATCCCACATGGCAACTCATGTCTCAAACAGAAATTCATATTACATGGCTTCTACGGAGGTAAAGACAGTTCGAGTAGAGCATAAATGCATATACCATGATCAGCGTTTATTTATAAAAGTATTCATTTAGCATTTGGGAGTTTGAAAAAAAAAACAATCCATTTTCTTTAAATTTTTAATGATGCAGGAAATAATACGTGGTACTTAAAAGGAAAATAGCCTAAATGTTTTGTTGGGAAAGAAATGTAATAACTCATGTACCCGAATTCCATAAACAAGGTATTGTTGGAATAAGAATAAAAGGGATATTTTTTCTGTAATGTGAAAATTTTTGGTATATGTACCGATTTCTGTTACATTTAGAACTGAAAATCTCAATCAGCCACCATTTTGAAAATTTTTGAGGTAACATTTTGGTTTGTTTTGTACTTGTAAAAAATGGCAATCTTGCTGTGTATACCAAATTTCAGCTAGGGAATGGTGCATTGTGTTTAGTGAGGGCTGAAATATTGTGCACAATGACGAATGTTCTG
Source organism: Magicicada septendecula (assembly GCA_034769895.1). NCBI lineage: Eukaryota > Metazoa > Arthropoda > Insecta > Hemiptera > Cicadidae > Magicicada > Magicicada septendecula. The sequence continues at coordinate 1,189,362,997 of CM068367.1, read as the reverse complement.
GTCGGCAATTGGTAATCACTGACAATCTGAAGAAAAAAGTTGGCAACAAAATTCAGGAGGATAGATGTTTCACCTTAGGTGGTTTACACAGTTTCTTTCCTGAAATTGAAAGAGCTTTACTTCACGAAATTGTCACAATCTGTCTTGGTTACAAAAAATTGTACCAGATGGGTTACTATGTAGATTTTCTTTATATTTGGATCCTTTCCGTGTGAACAAAATTGATTTGACAGATTAATAGATCTTGACAGTTGACTATATTGACAATATACTTCTTTCGCTAGATTGTGTACCATAAAAGTTCATAACTCATAACAGTTTTACTTTTTTGTAACCATATATCAATCTTTTAACCCATAAAATAATTATTTTTTTATCAAAATTTTAATATCCCTTATAGTACTGTATATTGTAACTAACATTAATTTCTCCAAGCATTATAATATTACATACTTCCACTGCACATGGTGCAGAATCCTCAGTAACAGTCGTGACTAATTCCACAATGAGAGTCATTTTATAATACAGTAAAAGACAATTAACTGCGTAAAACAAAACAAAAAATTATCGCCACACTCAACACTATGGTTTGTGTTTAAAGTAAGATTATGAAATTTAAACATGTAAAGGTTTTTTTTTATTTCGTTGTTTTAACTTGTTTAAAACATTTCAGGTAGATTTACAAAGAGCGTGCCAAGCAAAGTAACTCTTAAAGTGAAAGGAGGCACAGCTGTTGACCCTGATTCTGAACTAGAAGATGTGGCTCATGTGTATAAGAAAGGTTCTGATGTCTACTCAACGGTCCTTGGTCTGACAGATCTACAATCTGGCACAAATAAATACTATAAATTACAGATTTTAGAATCCGACAAAGGTCACAGGTCAGTTGTACTGCGTGCGTGCGTGCGTGCGTGCGTGCGTGCGTGCGTGCGTGCGTGTGTGTGTGTGTGTGTGTGTGTGTGTGTGTGTGTGTGTGTGTGTGTGTGTGTGTGTGTGATACAGAAGTCGCAATATGCTTTCACTTTCCTACTTCACACTTTATTATATGACTGACCCATTTGCTTGCACCCATGTTTCATTGAAGTTAGTAATTTTTCTGTTTACTGTATCAACTTTTATCCCTTAAATATGAATGCCGCCACACAGTCTGTTACAAATGACTTGTGATTTCTCTTTTCTTAGGTCATTTCCTTCACATGTATATAAAAGGTAGATTTGTGAAGGTACAATACGTATACATGCAGGGTTGCCACCCACACTTGTTAGATAGACGGTATGTGGGAGCATTGTCACATTACCCACAAACAACAGAGACAATAAAAAATTACTTACCAAAATAAACGAGGAAATCCAAATCTGTTTAGGTGTACACACAAGGTTAGCCCAGGGTCGGGTGATGAATAAAAACTCTTAAACTATCATAATTAATTTAATATTATCGATTACAACATACACAGCATAATACATAATTATTAATCTGCGTAATACTGTTTTACATACAAAACTGTTATTACTACAAATTTTCTTTTCTATTTTTTAAATACATTAAATGCAAAACTCTTTTGCCCATGTCAGTTACTAAATCGCAGCCTTTGGGATGGAGTTACAAAAAGAATTTTTACTATAGCATTGGGTTTTCTTCAACATGAGCACTTTTTTTATAATATTAAAATATACGAGGTTTGATCAGTAAATATGCGGATTTTTTTATACGCACTGTGTAAGTCCAGTTGGCATAATTTTTTGTTGTTGTGTTGGTACCCTTGTTCCTGATGTATCTTGACATTGGTAGTTCATTGTTGCCTGACGAAAATGTTACAAGTGTTTTGGTGTGCTCTGCGATTTTTTACTTGTGGGGAAAACGGAACAAAGAATTTGCATTAAATTTTACTTTAAGAATGGAATAAAGTGCAGCGCCATATTTAAATGTTGAATGTTGCTTTTGGCGAATCTTCTATGAGTAAAACAAGCTTTTACAAGTGGTGCAAATGTTTCCAAGAGGGCCATGATGTTGCAGATGATGAGCGCCCTGGATGCCCCAGCACATCAACAATCGATGAGAACATCGAAAAAGTGAAGAAAATGATAATGGACAACCATCAAATCACTATCAGAGACGTTGCTGATGATGTTGGCATATCATTTGGCTCATGCCAAGCAATTTTTTCAGATGTTTTGGGCATGAGACGTGTGGCAGCAAAATTTGTCCCAGAATTGTTTAATTTCAACCAAAAGCAATGCCGAATGGACATTGCTCAGGAGTTGCTGATTGAAGTCAACGACGATCCAGAACAGCTCACACAGGTCATAACTGGTCATGAAACATGGGTGGATGGATATGACGTCGAAACTAGGCCCAATCGTCTTAGTGGATACTTCCTGAAGAGCCAAGACCGAAAAAAGCTCGTCAAGTTTGATCGAATGTGAAGGTTCTGCTTACTGTTTTCTTTTATTTCAACGGCATAGTGTACCATGAGTTTTGCCACCAGGTTGTACAGTCAATAAGGAATACTACCTGGAAGTGCTACACTATTTGCATGAAGCAATCCGAAGAAAATGACCGGATTTATGGCGAAACAACTCATGGCAGTTGCACCACGATAATGCACAATTCACTGCTTGTTTGTGAATTTTTGGCCAAAAACAACACTGTTATGATGCCTCGGCCTCTGTATTCACCAGACATGGCCCCCTGCGACTTCTTCTTATTTCCACAGGTGAAAAACCATGAAAGGACGACGTTTTGCCAGCATTGAAGAGATAAAGACAATCACTGAAGGAGCTAAATGCCACACCGAAAATTGTGTTCCAGACCTGCTTCACAGATTGGAAAAAGCGCTGGCACAAGTGTATTATATGTGATGGAGACTACTTTGAAGGGGACAAAATTAAAATTGATGAATAAATAAAGATTTTTTGAGAAAAACGAAAATTCCGTGTATTTATTAATCAAACTTTGTACATAGTATACCCAGCTCATTTTTGACCCAAAGTCCTCAGAACAGTAACCAAAGTTTATGGGGATATTTTGTTCACTAGGCTTTGATTTTCCCATCACACACACACACACACACACCAATCATTTTGTCTAAAATACTTTTCGAGTAGGCAATTTCTTTTTGGTTAGAATAGTATGTGGTAGTTTCTATATGATTAAAGTTAATATTACGTATTGATGGCGTATGGTGTAAGGCATCTCTCTCTCCCCCTCCCTCCCTCCCTCCCTCTAATCATCCAGTTTTGAAGTTTCTTCCCTCCCCTGGATTTCACGTTTCTCATACAATCTTTTTGATAGATGTGGCCGCATTATAACTTTACAATTTTTTTACTTTTACATAGGTTTCTCATCTCGCCCTTTTATCATGTTCACTCCTTGGCACTAATTGAATATTTTCGGATAACTTTACAAGGCTTCTGTGAACTTGAATTCACTCCATGATTTATGAAGTCCTACACTCACGCATTAAGCGAGAGGGCAGAGAAGTGAAGTAGCCACACTCATTACCGTGTGGTGTGATCTTTTATGAGTCATTATTCAGTTACCATACTTGTTTTTCTTGTCTTCACTTAAAATTGTTTTCCAAATATTATCTCAGAACAACATTTTCCCAATTTTTGGCCGCCAACTGCTCAAAATATCGTTTTGTTCATATGATAAATGGCGAACTACTTCTCTTGTAGACACACTGTCCTGACTATGCGAGTCAATGTCGGCACTAATTGCCATACTGCTTCATCCTCACTTTCATTTTAACTTATCACAATAACCATTGTGCATCTCAGTAAATTTATTGCCATATTTTACACTATTTATTAATATTTTCTTTTAATATAATTATTATTTTCTTTCTACACATGCACATTCTCACATCCTGGCACCAATACCTTCATAATATATTTTGCTGCCTTTTATTAGCATGGGATTTCAAATTTACTATGCCCAATGGTCATATACCATTATAGATATTTTAATGTCTCAGAGTTGTGGATCAGCATTTACAGAACAAAATATTTCAGGCATAGTGGGAGGCTGATTATTTAATAAGTAGCTGTATATAATTTTTCTAATTGCACTTCTTATAAAATCGTTATATCTAACATTACGAGCGTGTGCATAAGGTGTTGCTCTCCATGTCTTACGTGGTGTTTGCACTGTTCCAGATACTGACTCTTTGAGGAACATAAATACTGATGCCTGACTGGTTGTAGTAGCCTCAGAAGTTCTATGAACAACAGAGTTTACACTTTCCTGAGGAAAAGTTTTTATACATAAATACATTAATTACAGTTTCCCTGTAACCAGTTCTAATTGGCTTTCCTCTTTTATGTGATCCAGTCCTCATTTCATAAATATTTTACTACATTTAAATTCTTTAATTCACAGCTAAGAAACAATTATTTTCATTACGTGAATAATATAGATTAAATATAAATTTTACTGGCAATTACAATTTTTAAAAATAAATGCATGTAGTTACCATATGCTATTGGTGTACAGCTATACAGGAAACTTAATGCTGCACTGTGTCTAAGCTGCATCTTGTGGAAACTGTTGGTGTGTCTTTAAAAACTAATATCAGTAATATTTGTAATAACATTTTGATACATAAATTCCTGCATTTAAAAAAATACTTGTCATGAAAACTGTATTTCAAAATTAAATTTAGTTAACGAATATTATAAACAGTAGGAGAGCCTAGGCTTTGCAGTATGTTGTACACAAAATTTCCGTTATCTCAGGACATATCTTCTGAGCAGAATTATTTAAAATTTGTTACAAAGTACTTAGTTTGTTCTAAAATCGGACCACTTACACTGTAGGCATATCTCTTCTAGAATGAAAGTTAAACAGATGATTATAATTTTGAGCCAATTAATATTTTCCTGCAAATTAAAAATTTCATGGCAAAAGAATTTTTGTCAATATCTACTCTGATTTTTTGTCATACTGATTATTGGATTGTAAGATTAAAGATATCCATGCTGTTTGGCCGTGGTCCATGGTTTATTTCCAAACCAAAGTACCTTGAATTTATAAGAACAGGTACCTTGGGGGACATCTTCAGCCTATACCACAGTACTGTGGTCCTGACGTGAACACCCTACGTTCAGGATTTTTATTATTCCACTGATGATGGCAGTCATTGGAGCTGCAGAAACGTTTGGTTTGGAAATAAACCATGGACCACGGCCAAACACCTCGGATATCTTTATTCTTACAACTGATACCGGCCGTGAAAGCCTGAGGACAATGATTATTGGATTATTTCTAAAGTTATCAAACACTTTGCTTTAACCAGCATATCATAATAAAAAGATTCAGGAAAAATGTATCTGGAGTACGACCTTTGAGATAATGATTTTTTTCAGAATGGTTAGTAGTGCTTTTTCACACATTTAAAATGCATGGGCAGTGGTTTCTAATGGTATCAACTAACACCTGGAGCAGCTGTAGTAGTAACTAAGTCAGACTTCTTTATGGTCTCTTCATTTCACCATTTCAACAGGCACACTATTATATCGATAGATTCAAGTCTTAGATGTTATATAAGCCTTTAACCTTTGCAATATGCTTATCATTAACTGCTTTAATAGCCTCTTCTACACCTGGTTTCAGATGTCGCCTACTCATAAACCTATTTTTTGGCATAAACAATCAGATTATATTATTAAATAATCCATTAGGATTCTGGGGTTTTCCAAGTAAATGTTTTGAAAACATTTCAAGCTTTTAACAATCTCCGTGCTTTCATTATAATTCTTATGTTTTTTTTTCACCTCTGTCTGCCTGTATTTGCCCTAGGTCTGTGGATGAGGCAGGTACAAACCATACCTTGGCTCATTCTCTAGAGAAGTTATGGAAATTAGTTATGGCCAGACTACTCTCTTCTTTGCTTAATACTAGACCTATCCTCCCTAATAATACCTTACCATAATAGTTTTGTGCCTTATCAGTAGTTTTTTTTCAGTTGCTCTTCTTGTCCTATATAAATGCTTCTCCATTGGACAGCTTCTTATACTCTCAGAATTTTTTGTTAAAATTTATATAAAAATGGTGAGAAAAAACTAAATTTCAACCAAGTAAAAACCTGAAAATAAAATTCCCTTCAGTCTCTTTTAACTCTCTCGAGAATTGTTAAAAAAAAATTGAAAATGTGCACATTAAAGAGTTGACTTGTAAACAATAAAAATCCAAATAGAAAAGCAGCATGGCAAACTGTGACTACTAGATAGTCAAAATTTATAATATCATTTTTTGAGAAAATGATGTTAGATACAAAAATGATGAACAACTGTGAAAGTTTCGACAACATTGTATAGTGTAAGCTTCTCTATCCCAGCCAAGGTATTGCTCCGTTCTTGTATCAGATTTCAAAACTGTAGACATGATTTTAAACAAGGCAGTCGCCCGTTTTATTCTGCAAGCATATAAGTGTTGCAAATTTTATTTTTGTAAGATTTTATATATTCCTAAAATAGTGCACATTTGTGTCGGACATACCCAATTAGTACTGAAGAAGTTGCATATCAGCACTAATTCCCTTGTAACAGGAAGTATGCATTTTTGGAGCTTATGATGATCCACATAGATAAGAACAAATTGTGTTATTCTGCTGCTAAGAGAATGGTCCATCGTAAATTCAAATTGTCAGAGATTGTGAACTTTACCTTTATGACCATGCAATATCAATGTGCATGTAGTGGCCAGTGATAGCAGACCAATGTTTTTGTTTCAATAACATATCCATTGTTTATTACAAATGGTGAGTACTGCAAGTATTTTTTTTTTTCAGTTCAAACTCAATAAAAAGCAGTTTAGTTAAAAAAGTAATATTATATTTATTGTTATCAAAAAAAGTGTTCTGAATTGACTACAATTTAAAACATCTTTACTTGTGTATCTCCATCATTAGTTCAAAGTGATTATAAACTCGATGGGTATTACCATATTTCATTAAATAAAATAAGAATATCTCGTTAAATGTATCTGTATTATGAATATTATTATGTAATGTTTAAAATTTTGTAAATTTTATTTATCCAGCTACTGGGTTTTCCGCTCGTGGGGTCGAATTGGGACAACTATTGGCGGCAAAAAATTGGAAAAAGTAGATACATTGGCTGAAGCAAAAAAAATATTTACTTCACACTTTTCAGAGAAGAGTGGAAATTTATGGGAAAACCGGCACAATTTCAAGAAAGTTGCAGGAAAAATGTACCCAATGGATCTTACTTATGGAGATGTGAGTTGAGTAAAAATTAAAACTATGAAATTAGCAGTTTATTGGTACTTTCCCCATTAACTGTATCCACACTTACTTTTTATGTTTTGGTTATGCGATTATTGACATTGATATGTAGTGAATATCGTGTACAACGTTTGTTAGATAATAGAAGTCATAAAAATTTATTTGTTATAAAATAGATTATTGACCACTGCAGTCATTTTTCATTGTCTTATTTTTTACAAAAATTATTTCTAGCAATATAACCTACCTCTGATGTGTGCCTATGATGCAAAAAATTGACGTTAACATGGAAAGGAAAAGTACACATGGAAACCTGTATGCCTTTAAAACGATACTTGCTTTTTGTGTAAATCGTGTAAAAAAATAACTCAATGTAAGCTGTCTGTTACTGTACCTGTCTTCCTTTTGTGGCAAAACTCATTTTCCACCGATACTAGTTTTTTTACTAATACACTAGGTTTTTGTACAGATCACTGGAAAAGCAACCAGCTCAAAGTAAGGGGCAGGGTATACATGTCTCCCATAGTTTTGTGTTTCGCACAAAATTCGCTTTCAGTAAGTTTTTGAAATTTAACTGAGTAACATAAAGGAAAATTGACCACCTAACAAATAACAAATCTTGTTTTCAAGTTTCCAGTCTTGATTCCATTAGTTAATAATTTTTTTTTTTGAAATGATTGTATTTTGCCCTTTACATTTTCTGTTATTGTTTTACCATCTTATTTAGTGCTAAATAAAATAGTGATATATAATTTTTATGACTTTTTAATGTCTTCCAAATCAAGTATGGTGTTTGATACAGTAAAATACTATTTTAATACAAAATAGAGGTCTTCACCAATGCAACATGACTATCTTTATCTCGGTATTGTAGAATACATTGATTCTATGTTCTATTCATTGTTTAATGTGTATATTAAGTACCTCATGATTTATTATTAAACTCTTAGATTATCATACTTTAATCTGAAGACGGAACTGTAAACCAAAACTGTGTTGTCATTTGTAATGTGTAGTACATAAGTTGCACTAGTAACAAACACTATGAATAAATTTAAAAAAAAATAACACATGAGAAAGATGCAAGAAACAGTACATATTTGACTTCATTTAGGCACCTCAGTTTGGTTAGACTTTCTAAAAATCAGCTGAAGCCATAACTTTTCCTACTAGAAAACGTACAGTGATAAGTGCCTAATGAACTGCAAGAAAGTAGAGGACATCAAAAAATACATTCCTGATGAGCACTTACCCTTTTATGATGACGTATGTAACTCGCCAACAAAGGATGGAGAAGAAATCGAATACGTTTTCACTTGACGTTAAAAAATTTACCATCGACTTATAGTATAATTCAATTAAACATTTATAAAATACTGCCAGTTAAAAAAAAAATAGTATGTTATGCAAATTTATTATATGTAATAAAAAAAATAATCATAAAAGTAAAGCTAAAAATTTTCTTGTAAAACAGTTTTTTGTTTTCCAAAACTTGGGTCTTGTGGACTCATGCCCTTTTCAAAACCACTGATTCAGTTGTCCTGATGATGACAATAAACATTGTCAAAACGTCGACACAAATAAGTTAAAATTTGTGTTATTTTTGACCGATCCTCACTAACCCTTCACTGAAAAATTCATCGATTGACGGTCACTTCGAATTTAAGGAGCTAAAAATAAAAATGTTTGTTAAAATGTTAAAAATATTTTCTTTTGGTTAAGGTGACACCACAGACAACCTAGTCTCATGTCCTTATTGATTGACGTAAAAAAAATACTGTAACCTCACAATGTCTTAGTAAAAAACACATTTCAGTAATTTATGTAAATATCCAAAGCATTGTACCTACAGTTCATTATCATTGCTGCCAACCTCCAACTTTTTCATTAGTGGTCCCTGTCTTCAAGAATTTCTTCAGTTATTTCTGTTGACACCTAGTCCATGTCCATAAAATCCAATCACAACATTTCTACGGACAGTCTTTGTATTTGCCTCCTCATGTACACCTTGTGGCATCCAGTCTGTATAGAATTTACATACATTGTTCTTAAACAGTGATTCATCTAGTGACTGTAGACAGTGGATCAATTCACAAAGAATTACAATAAGGGAAGTTTTCATGGCTTTGGCCATGTCTTCATATTTTCTTGGAAACTACCACTTGGCCACGTGTCAAACCAATGCCTCAGGCCTTACTTAGAAAATGTAATCGTTCTAAACAAAAGTAACAGTTCTCTACAGAAAAACATCTAAGATATGTGGATTTATAAGACATTTGGATAGTATTTATAAGATATTTGGACTTATTTTTACAGGGTGTAAAGACATACTTGAGAACGAATCATATGTGAGTGAGTTAATATAATAGTAATTATAATTTACCATAAAAATTGTTTTTGCTACTCTTTATGTTTGAAAATGTATTGTTAAAACTTATTTTATTCTTATCCAATATTATTATGTAGTCATAATGGAAATAAAAAGTAAACTTTTTATTCAAAAACTTACGTTAATAGTTCCGTCAGTGGCTTACTTTTTTTAACGTTACGAAGCGTTTCAAGACGTATGTCTCATCATCAGGTGTTTCACTCAATAGGAGAGGTCGTCAATACATTAAAATAAAATAACTAAACGAACACACAAAAACACAAACGTGAACGGAACATATACGGCCGGTGTGCACCGCGTTGAAGTCGAGCCCGCACTCAACTTCACCCGCACTCGAGCCGTATATTAACTTCACCCGTACTCGAGTGCGGGTGAAGTTGAGTGCGGGCTCGACTTCAACGCGGTGCGCACCGGCTGTATATGTTCCGTTCATGTTTGTGTTTTTATGTGTTCATTTATTTATTTTATTTTAATGTATTGACGACCTCTCCTATCGAGTGAAACACCTGATGATGAGACATACGTCTTGAAACGTGTCGTAACGACAAAAAAAGTAAGTCACTGACGGAACTATTAACGTAAGTTTTTGAATATAATTTCAAGTGACTTGGATACTTGTGAAAAATGAATCTTAAACTTTTTAGGTGGAAGTAACTTGTACCTTAGTATAACCAAAATTTCATGTTGCAGGAAGAAAATGAAATTACTTCATTAGCAACTGTGGGTAACACTGAATCAAAATTACCCAAACCTGTCCAGGACCTTGTAACGATGTTGTTTGATGTGGATATTATGAAGAAAGTAATGCTTGAATATGAGGTATGTAGCGCATATATTTGATCTTTGAATATTTTGGGTATGAAAATTAACGAATCATATTCTGTTATATAATATAATAAGATTGTGATGGCATTGTCTGTGTAATGTCCATGAATAATTCATGAGTAATGTCCATATTTGTTGTCAGTTAACGTGTTGACTTGGAAAACCATTTAACAATTAAATTCTTGCGCTGTAATGAGTTGGTTATTCCATAATAACCAATCTTTTTCCCCTATATAGCCCCAAAAATCAGCCTGTGGCTGAAATTTCAGAAATTCTTTATAGACGTTTTTAATTTGAATAATATAAATAAGCAGTAGCAAACATATCACAGATGTAGTCCAACGTTTGACAAGACTTCATAATATTTGATTAGTTCCAATAATTCCGGGTGAGCTGAAAACAGACTGACAGCCTACTGCTGTTCTTACATACTTTATAAATTGTTTATAACTGTGTTAAAGGGGGGTTGAAATTATAATTACTTTATGATACCTTATACATAGGCCTATGAATTCTCAGGATATAAAAATTACATTACTAAAAGCAATATACAGTCAACTCTTCCAGTGTTACTGGCAAGAAAACTCACATTGGTATGTTTGTTACTGGTTTACTGGTATCTTTATAGACATTACCAAAGCCTTTGATTCAGTCCACCACAGGATTCTATTAAATAGACTGAAAGATATTGGAATTAGGGGAGTTGGGGCCGATTGGTTTAGAAGTTATTTAGTGGGACAGTTTCAGTGTGTACTATTCAAAAATCAAATTACCACCAGTGATCATGTTGTATGTGGTGTCGTGGTTTTACACAAAGGTCGGTATTAGGGCTCATTTAATTTTTGGTCTATATATCAGTAATTTATTCTTAGGCAAAATTCTATGGAAGTTTGACTTGCTTTGCTGATGATACCGCCCTTTATTATTATTCATCTAAGAACTGTTCTTGGTAAGAAAACAAATGCAGAATGATCTTAATATGCTCAAGAAGTGGCTTACAGTTAATAGGATGGCCTTGAGTGTTCAAAGTCAAGTTTTCAGTGTTAAAATATTCTTGTCCACGTTTCATTCTAAAAGTGGTATAGCATTTTATTATTCATTCTAAATTACAGTATGGTATATCCAGGCCCGTATTTAGGTATTGTGTGCCCCTGTGCTCTAAGTAACATGCCGCCCCCATGCACCACGCCCCCACCCACACAAACTTACGACTCAAACAAGGAAACAAACCGTGATTTTACAGACATACCAGCTCAAGTTGAGTACATTATAATAGGTAAACATAAACATATGATGGCAGTCTGTTGTAGCGTTGTAGGTATTACAAGTTACAACATAATTTTAAATGGCGTAATTCTCTCGACATTGACATATAATTCATGTAGGATGTAGTCTACAGAAAATTTATTCTTTTTACTCTTAATCACAGTTATGTCATATTTTTTTATATTTCACAATTTCATTTAAATTATGATGGTATTTCTTAAATATTTACTCTTAACATTGTAATAATTAGACATGGAATTTGCATTCCATGGAATTTTTGTTTGCAATCCAATAAAGAACTAAAGAAGTAAAAAATAAACTCGTACTTTTTTCATTTCACATCACAGTTCACAGTTTAATAAAAACTAACATAACTTAGTTGAATAGAATAGGCAAATGGTAGCACAGAGCGGTGCACGAGCCAGACCAGAGCGGCAGCCGACAGCGCAGTGTTGCCAACAAAAACCTTCCCTACCTTATTTATACAGACTAGTAGCACTAGTAGAACAGCACTGGATTTGGAATGGCAATATGACATATGAGTAAGCGGAAATAACCAAGTGACAGACAGGAATGCAACGTTTGCTTCCTCAACAGTATACACTGCTCGCAACAATCTACATGAATGGCATTGATTATTTGATTTCATAAATCGTTGCAATTACATTGGAAATTATTTAAATAATTGATTCCTTCAATAGTTGACCAAATGTTATAATTATTGGTGGTGATACGATTAATTGCCAATTATTCGTCAACAATAATGATTTTAATGCATTGGAAATATCCTTTCATTGTGAATCTAAAAAATAAAAATCCAAAATTTTTCTGCCGCCCCCCTCCCAAATCTTGCCGCCCTGTGCGCGAGCACAGAATAGCACGTGCCTAAATACGGGCCTGGGTATATCTTGTTAGGGAGGTGCGTATTTTTCAATTATTAGTCCACTAGCAGTTATACAAAAGAAGATAATTAGAATTATTACCAGTGCAAAGAAATTACTATCTAACAAAATTCATCATTATATCTTATAACTTACCTTTTTTTTTTTGGTCTCCACTATGAGTTTTTGTTTCTTACTCAAACATTCTAGCTGTCTGGATTTCATAACATCATTTCACAAAACTTTTGATTTCTTTTTCGAGCACTTTAATTCTAGACTTAACCACATTTAATTTATTCTGAATCCTCACTGAATTCTTGTTATGATTGTAGATTTTTTTACATAGCAACACTGCAATTTCTTGAGCATCTGAACCATTTTTTAAATATGTTTTGGAGAGATTATTTTGTTGTTTTGTCACTAATGTCCCCTCAGTTTGATTAACCTTTTGATCATTACAAATAAATCCCTTAAAGTTTTATCAAATTTCAGTGACAAATTATAAGGTTGCTTCTTATCTCTGGGAGATTTCCGATTCTTAATGTTTTGACTGAAGTACTTACAAAGAGTAATGAATATATATGACACGCCAGACTTTAGATTCTATTTTGATCTAAGTAATGAACAGTTTGTCCATGACTGATAAAGTTATCTACTTCTACTGCCATTTCTTCCAAAAACTGACAGTAAGAAACAGCACTTTCTACCGAGCTCTTTATCTTTCCTAGATATTGCTTGTACCCATTTTTGGAATTCCATTTTGTCACTTGGAGGGGAGAATGGATGTACTCCTTTAGATTGCCCATAACCAGTTTTACAGTGTGGCACAAAACAAATTGGCATTTTGCATACAACACTAGCTCAGAATGAAGTTATACAAAAAAAAAATTCACTCAGTATACAAGGTCTGACAAATAAGTACGTGAACTTAGCGCTACCATTTAGCGCTAAGGGCAGCACTATACAAGCAGCTCTGTAAGATGTCATAACCTTGGTATTTCAGTGTCTCACAGCAGTGTTCTTGTCGGTGTGTGGCAGATTTGTGCTAAGTGGCATGCATTGTTGTTTGTGCTTGTGTGTGCCCCGCTGTCGTGAATATGTCTGAGCTGAAATTAGACCAATGAACGAACATCAGATTTCTGGTGAAACTGGGCAAGAGTCAGAGTGATATATGGGAAATGTTAGTGGAGGTGTGTCATGAGAATGCCATGAAGAAAACAAATGGATTAAATGGTTTTCTGAGGGGAGGAAACAAGTGACTGATGAGGGCAGCCAGTAACGAGCCAAATGGATGAAAACATTGTCCGAATTCGTCAAATTGTGCGTGCAAATCGGTGAATGACCATGAGATACGTATCAGAACAAGTGAGCATTGATAGAGAAACTGCGAGAAGTTTTAACTGAAGGCATTGGCATGCACAAGGTGTGTGCCAAAATGTTCCCAAAGGATATCACCGATTAACAAAAGCAAAGGAGGGTTGAACTGTGCACAGACCTTTTGGAGAGGCAAGACCTTTTGGGATGAATAATCACAGGTGATGAAACCTGGATCTTCACAAATGGCCCTGAAACAAAGCGACAGAGTGTCCTGTGGAAGTCACCTGATTCTCCATGACCGAAAAAGTTCCGTCGATCAATATAAAAAATCAGAATGTTGTTGATAACCTTTTTTGATATCTAAGGGATTGTTCACTGTGAATTTGTACAACCAGGAAAACAGTTAACCAAGTGTACTATTTGGGAGTGCTGCAAAGTTTGCATTAAAAAGTGATGAGACGCAAAGAACCGGAACTTTTTGCCAACAACTCATGGCTCATGCATCACGACAATGCACCTGCGTATATGGCACTGTCTGTATAGGAGTTTTTGGCCAGGAAACAAATAACTTTGATAGACCAGCCGCCATACTCACCTGACCTTGCTCCCAGTTACTTCTTTCTTCACCTGAAGATCAAAGAAGTTTTGAAAGGAAGACATTTTGATAACATTGAGGAAATTAAGGCTAATACGACAGCAGCTCTGAAGACCATTCCGGAAAGAATTCCAAAATTGCATCAAAGGGTGGTGGCTACTGGTCTTATAAGGCTTTTATAAATTTTCCGTGTAGAATTATGACTTAGGATCGTAGAGCATAATAGTTTCATGTTTCCAAAATAGTCTCTATTTCCCTTTGCTATCCTTGATTTAATTTCCTTGCTGCTCAAATTGTCCTCATTTAGCAGTGATCCCAGGTAGTAAAGTTTTCCACTTGCTCAAAGGTATCCTTGCATTATGTAAGGAAATTTTTTTTAGCCTGTTCTTCAAACAGCTGATAAATCAACACCAGACAATGGGTGTAATTAATTATATAAAAAAGTGCTTGTTCGTTTTTATCACGTTTCTTTTTATTTCTTTCAGGTTTCAGCTTATTTTTTGTGTTTTGGGTGTATATACTGTGTATTTTAATACTGTTATTGTAAAAATGGGAAGATTACCAGTCCCACATTGTGAAAAATCTGTAAATATATCCTGATTCATTATTTTTGAAAATGTGTCAAAAATGAATTATTGACTGATTTTGAAAATGTTTCATGGTCTTTTATTGTTGATCCATTTACAAATAAAAGAGTAAAAAAATTAATGGACCCCTTAACACTTTTTTTATATTTTAACTGTAGTTCCTGTGGTCTATAGACAGATTATGTGAATGAAAATACATCATGTAGTTTGATGTGGTGTACCTGTGTTTCGAAATTTGCCACACAAAACTAAATTATTGAAAAAAAAATATAGCTTCTTGTAGCCTAGTGACCATCTCAGATGTATAATTTTTTTATTAGATGATTACACATGAGACTACTTCAGAAAATATAAAGAAGTAAGTTTTTTATATGAAACAAAAAATTCTAGCTGTTACGTACATGGCTATCATTGGCTATGCTCAGAAAGTAAATGAAGCAAAAATTAAGCACGGGTGGGTTACACTGTTATAAAAAAAAAACACCATCAAAAGGATTAAAAGTAATATTGTAAGCGGTTTTTACGTGACATAAATACTTCTGTAAATTTCTATTAATTCAGATAAGACGAGTGTATTACACACATGTAGTTTAATATGTATGTAAAATTCTAGTCTACCAAAAATTTCAAACAATCAGTGTTGGAACTATAGAATGATTCATTAACCTCATGAGCTAGCAAGATAATGGCATGCGCCTTCCAAGCATGCCTGAAGCTTTGAAGAAACGCTATTGTTATGTGAGAAAGCTTTGAACAGCTTTCTAAAGACTATGCTGCACATGACTAAAATAGTGTGTTCTTTCTCATGCACATCAGAACGATGTGTTGTTTTGCATTTCTGTTTAGTAAATGCAGGGAATGGATAACCAAAAAGACAACAGAAGATTGGAACAGAGGCATAGGTATAAGGAAAATCTCCAGTCTTCGATATATGGATGATACCACAATTCTGACATCCTCAAAAGAAGAAGTAACAGATTAAGAAGACCAGTACTCAAATCAGGTTAAAACTTAGATTTTACCTAGGAGCTAAAACATCAGACAACGAGATTTGGGGATAGGAAGTCAGGAGGAAATTGGGATGGAAACATTAACGCTAGCAAAATGACAAAATCCTAGATGGATCACCATATAACCAGCAATTGTGTATTATTTGTTATAGCAGACCATAATTTTTAAGGGGAGATCCCCACTTTTTTGTCCAGTGCATTTTAAATGGGCGAACAGGGGTTTAGTTAGGTACCATTAATTAATGATCTATTGAAGCTATGCATTTGAAATTTCTACCATACGTTAACACATATATTTGTAACATGATGTACTAGTTTGAAGAAATTTAAGAAAAAAAATAATTACTTTGTATAATTTTTTTTTTAATGTTTTTTATTTAACAATTCTTTACAAAATTAATTTTTTAAAGAAAGAAATTAATTCTAGTACACTTTGATTGTTACATTATAGTGTTCAACCACAGAAAATTTGAACTTATAGCACTTATAGTTTTTTAGAAAAGTGTACTTAATTGTTGAAATCCATGGTTACGGAAAATCACGCGTAAAGTTAAACAGTGGGATTGGAAAACAACATGTAATTCATTTTATTTCATTTTTTTATGGTCACATTAACGTAGATAACCTCGTAAAATTATATATTTTCCTAATCAGGATGAAATGGAGAATTTTTTGGGACAATAAAAAAACTATGTTTTGACCGAAAAACTGCTGATCTCCCCTTAAAAGAAAACTACACATTATAATAATCTATATATTAATACGTGAAGAGAAAACTTTGTACCCCTTTTTAAGCATATTGCGCGCACGGAGGAGTGTGAGATTTGGCATAGTTAAAGTTTATATGGAGGAGTGCAGAAAGCTAAAATTTATATATAATATGTGTTACAAATACATTAAATAAAATAAAATAAAACATTCATTTGCACTTGAAAATTCATTTAAACTTTTTCAAACAATGGTAATTGTTAAAAATAAAATAATTTTGTTGCCAGGCAACAATAGTCTGTGGAGTGTATGTCAATGCAAAAAAGCGTTTATTTTATATTTTGTATATTAGATATCTGTGTTTTATTGCAGTTGAAAGTGAAATACAGCTTGCTTAATACTGACATATTGACTGAATGAGCTGTGAATTTTGTGTGATTTCAAATGTTCCTTTTTCAATAGTCTGTGGAGTGTATGTCATGGCAAAAAAGTGTTTATTTTATATTTTGTATATTAGATATCTGTGTTTTATATATTAATGTGCAGTTGAAAGTGAAATACAGCTTGCTTAATATACCTGTTGCAAAATGAAAATTTTGTAGCAGCAATTTGAATTGACTTACTCTCGCCTAATTATTATTGGTGGTTTCAAAAAAGTGAGTACATTTTATTATTTTAAAATTAAACCCTGTCTAATCTTAGTTTCAGTAATTTCATTACATGTTTTTTTTTACATTCTGTTAAGTTGTCGTCCCTGTTCTTTCGGGCGCAAAATGTTAAGCTACGTATTTATCACCATTTAATTAACATAGAAAACCATACAATAATAAAAAAAACTTACACTTACCTTTTTGCGTGTTCTTGGGTCCAGGGTCTCATACGTACTTTGGGATACAAGCGTAATTTTCAAGGTTGTGTGAAGAACTTATAAAATGCATCTTGGAAGAGAAATTATTTTTTGTTTATTAATCAAAAGAGTTGAATTTATACTTTTTCTCCAAAAAATAGTTTTTTACAGGTTTTAAAGGTATTACAAGTGTATAGGTTGTGCAACTATTACATCTTACTTACTATCCTTATTTCCTACTAACATACTCTAAGATAGCCCAGCCTGCCACTCACTCATTCTTTCAATTTATACACCCTTTTAAAAATGTTCTAAAAAGCTAACAGAAAAATTAGTTTGATATGCGCGAGGTCCGCCGAGCACGTGCTTTCATTTCGGTCACATTTTACGTTAGTAGCTACACTTGAATCGTCACTGCACTGTTTGTAAGATCGGTCACTTCCTCGGGTCCCGGTCGGTCTTCCTGAATTGATTACATTTTCCGAAACTTGACCAACCGGGCCCGAACACAAAATATATGCGTCTGTAACGGAACTCTGTATCTCGTTGACCACTTGGCGTCTCTGCCTAATGTCGACCGTCACTGAGAACGTAACAGGTACTTGTTCCTTTTTCTGGAGGGAAGCTGTGTTCACTGCCACCCTGCTTTCGTCGCTCATTGCTCATATGCTGTTGGGTAACCATTTTACATATGGAATGGAGCTGATATATGTGTGTGACCAGAGCTTAATATTGGACTTGGCTCTGCTGATGTCCCCAACAGTAGGCGGAGTTTAATGCGACTTCCGGTATTGAGTTGATAGCTGCGGCAAACGGTATGCTACATCGCCATGTTTCACAGCGTGGGTTGTGTTTTCCAGGCGTTACTCCGGCGCGCCGCCCATCAATGTTGCATACGGGCGTGATCATACACACGCAAAGTTCTGCGAAAAATTGGGGTGGTAAATTCTTCGCCGCATTACTCAACAACAACCTGCTTCTTACTGCTTTTGTTTCGAACTGTTTCTTTCACAATGGTTCTGGTATACTGACAAATACGTTGCACAATACAATTATTTCGCAATGTTTTATAAGGCTCCCGACCGAAACGAAATGAATAAAAATATATAAATGCCCCAAACCGTTAAAATAAAAACACCCAAAATTTGACCCGCTACAATACCCCCTCGATGAGAATTCTGCTGTCCACGACAGAAGAAATCTCATCGATAACCCCGAAGAGGACCGGTGAGGAACTAGTGCCAACAACCCCCTTGTTCTTAATCTCATGGGTACACGACCCCCCTGGCTCAGCGACTATGGACTCATCTGAACGAGATCACTGGACTTCTCCGTAAGAGATCCCAACACCGAGAAATCGAACAGACTCGCACCACAGCGCACCTCGCCTTTTAACATGCTACCCCCCAAAAACCCTCAATCCCTGGCTCAGACTATGCCAGATCCTCAACCGATATGGATCCCCTTTTATGCAAGCTGGGCTGCCTTTAGCAGATACTGGGCTCACACACACTAATATTAATGTTACCATAACACATTAAAAATAAAAACTTCCTTTTAAAATTTATTATAAATTTAAACAATTCAAAATATTATTTTATCAAAAAATTCTCTTCCTGGTTTTTCTAATTTTTGTTTCAAATGACAACCTAGACATTTCTACTAATATAAACACATCCTTACTCTAACATGAGAACCACTTATAGTCTACCAATACAATGTAATGCAATAAAATAAACATGGTTAATGCACGCATAATAAAAGAATCATTATCTAAAATATTCATTCGCTGACAGGCGAAAATCAAGTTTTTTTTTTTTTTTTTTTCAAAATTAAAAATTTTCAAAATTTTAAAATTAAAAAAAAAATTATTCATTAAATATTTATTAAATTTATTTATTAAATAACATTTATTAAAATTATTCAAATATTGGTTTGAATTAATCAAACAAACAAATTAAAATTGGATTCCTACTATACAAGCTTAGTAGGTGTATGACCTCATCAGCTGATCGTAACTAGGTCAAGTCCAAGATCCTTGACCTACATATGTTATATATAAGTTCTGAAAACACATTGAACATCTGTAATATCCTAACTTTGAAATACAAACATACTAACAAAATATTTAAAACCAACAAAATATTAATATAATAATCAATTTGACACTTAAATTATTTAAAATAAACAATTCTTGACTTTACATCATCTTCAAATTTTATCAAAATTCTGTCACTGGTTGAAAAAAATAAACAATTGTATATTCTTTATCATGAATCTCTCTTTTTGGTTAACAATCTTACTCTTCATTTAACAATCTCGCTATACTTTACTGTGGGTGATGTAAATTATTTATTCTCATTTACTGAATTAGATCTGTATACATATATGAACTTTCTCCCTCTGACTCTAATATTAATCAACTTCAATTATCATGACACCCATCTCTATCAAAATATCTACTAATCCCAAAACACTCTAAACCCCAACTTATCATGTAACTCAAATCGTCACCTTCTCTCTATATATAAAAAAATACTCTCTAACCCTTTGTACATAGGATACGTGTTTCCCCTACCCAAAAACTCAATTCCCTTATTTGGCCCCTGGATTTTACCTAAGGCGGCCCCTTCCCCACTAAAATCTATACCAATTCCCGTCCCAACCCTTGTTGCGGACTCCTACATGACACTACCCCCTAATACAAAATTGCCATCCCCAAAAATCTCAATCTCATTACCTCACTACAATTACACAAAATAACCTCATTAATTATAAACACAAATATATCATTCATAACTATACAATTATTCTCTGTAACTACTGTGTCAACATTAATACTACTTAAAATTCTACAACATACCTTACTTCAAAACAACATTCTCTATGTTTCAAATTCAACTTTGATTTCAATTTGGACAGGTCTACTTGTCCCACAACATATTTATCACCCACAAACTATCTTTTGTTAATTTGCATAAATTGTTACTTTATTTCTTATTGTAGCGAATTATCTTTTGTCGTTACTTTAAAATTTCTGTACTACATTAAAACATTACCTTGGACATTAATTATTTGTAACATTTATACCTAATATACCAGTGACATGTTATTGCTGATCAGCTGATACCCTAACATAATGAAAACATATCTCAACTTGAGCAAACTACATGAAATATACATATTTATTTATCATTACTCCTCACCTCATTGTTTCCCCTTTTTCTGATTCTGATGCTTATGTTGGCCGCCTGCCAGACGTTTAATTAATGGCTTAATTACAGTATACACATATCATGAAAACACAGATTTTATAAACAACTATATCTACTTACTACAATAAAATAATACCTTTAAAATTATAGTATGAACACCCTATATTAAGAGTCTGAGCATATAATTATTTGAACAGAACACAAGCAGTGTTATTTGATCAAACTTTGAATAAAAAAAATGTTATGTTATAAAATTTACATTCGTGACTCCTTTGCGTCACCTCCCAGCCACACACACTATTTCAGATTATGGTGGACTGTGGCGCCCATTCGCTTCCACAGAGACTGTATATTTTGGAGCAGGTTTTTACCTCTCCGTGCCTCTGCTTCCGCTATTAAGTTTTAACATAGTGAACATCAACATGTTCTTGTCCTATAATCATACACCCTTAAAACGGATCTGCCACCGGTCTTGCTACCCCCAAGCGGGCAGAGTGGCAGCCGCTGTTCCATAGTTCCGGAGAGATTTCCTCTAATGTCCCCCCATTGAATTTCAAATATATACCAATTTCAAGTCAGCTATGGTCAAGGGACTTGGTATGACCATAGCTGGCCGCTAGCCAAAACCACGGTTAGTGCTGGTAAGACAGTAACCGCCCGAAAAGTCGAGGAAATCTAACTTTAATTTCACTGCCTGTTTCACATCAATCTCATTATGTGCGACACGTTATTTAGTATTGTGTGTAAAATTTTTTATTTACACGGATAAGGTGTGCCGCACATTTATCGCCAGTTTGGCCTCCGATGGAGGTAACACTCACTGCTACCCCCAACCCATTTCGCTATTCAAGAGAGCACAGGCCACCCCCTCAATAGCCACTTAATAACTAATTAATAGAATTTTTTATATACAACATTCTAATGTGACATCTTCATCCATCGTCAATCATTAATCATCCTTCATAACTTTCTACAATTAGATTACTTAAAATTTTCAAATTCATTATTAATATTGTAACTCTACGAATTACTTACAGACAAATTATATGACTCGGGTCCCTGGTTCGGGGCCAAATGTAACTCTAGGAATTACTTACAAAATTATAATTTTCTTACCTTAGGGTTTTATTCCAAAGTCTTTCAGACGAAAACAGCTGCAGACAGGATTATTTGTTTGAGTTACGAATAATTACGCTAACACATGTTATGTAATGAATGGCGCTTATTTATTTTTCTTTAATTAATTTCCCTCTTTACTCTCTGTAGAACAACAGTTTACACACAAAAATCGCTTAATTACTTATTACATGAAAGTGATATAAAAAAGTTACTACAATGGTCTTTGCATCATCCCCTTACAACAGCAAGATAATGCAAAAAATTTTACAATTAATTAATTTACTCAATCTATGAACCAGTATTTTACTTTGTAGGTACGTACCCCAAACTTACGCTCTCACTCACTCTCTCTCTCTCACCCTTCTATTTCATTTAGTTAATTTGGTTAGTATTCTACCCATTATATCTGTGAAATTTAAAAGTTTTGGCCAATTAGTTACTGATGGTACTTAACCGTTCCAGGTGTCTCTCGGTGAGTCGTACAATCGCTGCTTGTTCAACATTACGGTTCACTCCGCGTTTAGTTGTTTTTTTTTTTCTCTGGTACACTGGTTAATTCACGTCAATGTTATGACCATCAGTCACCACTGTTCGAATTATACGTATATTATTTATTTAGTCGGCCGACGTAACTTTTCGCACTTAGAAAGTCACTTGAAGTTTTTTAGGCTGGCCGCGCGGCCCTATGTCACAACTGGCACTTTTTATAAATGTTTTAACACTTAACTAGATAGGCCGAATTTATTCTACGGCCTATCTTGTACTCCCGAGGCCACTGTTTTAACTTACACACTTTACTGTCTGATGCTGGCTGTCTGTTGTGCACTCTCTAATGACACACTGCATACTGGGTTTCACACACAAGCCTGCTGCTATGTGATTGTGCAATGCGTCTGGCAGTTGTTTTGGCTGGCTGTGTATGTTGCATTGCTGTACTGGAGGCTCCTTACAGGTGAAAGTCTGGCAATTTGGAAAGTGCTTAAAATGATGATTTGAATTAATATGAAATTAAACTGGGGTGGCTCACAAATCCGTACCGTTACAATACCCCCCCAATAAGAGGTTGAAGGCCGGAGCGTTCAAACTCTTATTGCCTAAACCTAAGAGGATCAGTGCGGATATGGCGCCGCAACCCCCCTGAACACTACTAAATCATGGGTTCTTACCCCCCTAGTCTGGCGACTGCGACAGCACCCATCCGATCTTACTGGACTTCTCTGCTCGAGATCCCACCACCATAAGCTCGGACAGATACCCGCCCCAGTATCGCCTGACTTTAAAACATGTAATTAAACATTGACAAACGGCCTTCCATCACTCCATATCCCACAACTGGTTTGTTTCCTCTTAGCCGTACTGGTTCATTGACAACGTACTGGCTCATTTTATATAATGGACCCAAAAAAAATATAGTATTAGTAAAACAATATAGGTTTACAGTGGTACACATAAATTTCCGTTAAATTAAATAATATTCCCCATACAATATTGCCCAACCAAAATGACACATAGATTATACAAGGTATCCTTAACTACTATATATATGAATAGGACAAAAAATTCATAGCATATGAAAAATCTATATGGACAGTAATATACACATCTTAATTCCCAAACACCGTTTCAGCTCCAACATTTCATTCAGTTTTCAGTTTAAATGAATATTTTAATAAGTTAAATCCTTATTTACATCAATTAGTATTTACTTTATAATTCCAAGTTGAATTTGAATGAAAATAAAGTTAAGTTCATTATTAAAATCATTGTTTCTGTTTAATTTATTTATTTTATTAATAATAAAATAATTTAATTAATCATTAGTTTACTTGTATTTAATTTACTTTAATTAATTCAATTACTCTCAAAAGTTACAGTAATTGCCTCATTATTATTTGGTCTGTAAAAAAAAATTTAATTTCAATTCTCTTCTGTCACAATAAGATACTGATTCAGCAGACTACAACAGTTTTTGTTATGGTCACCAAGTATGTCTGTGAACCTTAGTCTCAACATACCACACCTGTTTATATAAACACTAGTCTGCAAGACTCACATAGTATAAACATCCTGGTTACATCATATTAACACCTGTACTTTTCAGTCTTTATAAATTTTTTAGATAACATATTTATCAATGTCTATTTCTTACAGTTCAACCAAATATACTTTTAATTCACCTTTCAATTATTATTACCTTTCAATTACAGTTTCTATTTAATATTATTATCTCAATACCATTATTATTATTATTACACTCTTTTCACACCTGTAAGCATTTTATTCTATCTGATTAGTATTCTAGACTTTATACTTACAATCCACTTATTGACATGAATACAAAATACACACCACACACACACACACACACACACCAATATCTCCGTGTAACCTCTGAAACATTTAACAACAATGTTATTTCATACAAACAATTCAACATTTTCTAATACATACAATTACTTTCACTACACATGTATTTACAACTCTTCAACAATAATTATTCAGTTATATCACACTTCAATATCAAAATCAGCTAGGTCATTATCATAGATTGACATATTTAAATTGTTCGTTTAAAAATTTCAACCTCCATCGTCAAAAATTAATCGGGGTTTCAAATAACAATTTTGAATTTTATTTACATTCCGTATATGGTTATCTTGGGTTTTGTAACCATAACATTTCAGTTTATTCATTTTACCATAATAATCATGTACTAAGTCAACATCAGTATTCTTTGTAAAGTCTCCGTCGGTAAATATTTCCAATATCGGGTCAGTTACTTTTTCATCATACAGTAAATTACTCTTGTTTAAACATACTTCTAACATTTCCTTCCACTCACCATAATCTCTCTGTAATTCATACAATTCTGTCTCTTTGTCAATACACCATTCTCTATCTAAAATTCTCTCATCATAACAACATATACTTTTATCATTCCACGCAGAGGGTACAAAATTATTCAGCAAAATTAAACAATTCAAATCTTTCACTAATAAGGGTCTCTTGCCCAAAAATAACACTTTTGAACACTCTGGTTCATCACAAATAAGGGGAAAATTTACTCTCTGCCCTACACATTCATCTACTCTTTCTTTCCATTCTTTTTCCAATTCAACAACACTAATTATTACTTCATTACAACTTATAATTTTCTCACTCTCACTTACTGTTTCACTATCTATTTTCAACGCATCACTTTCTGATACCGCCCTTTCAATCACATTACTATTTTCAATATCATTGTTAACATTTGTTAATTTCTTACTTTTAATCTGTTCTGCTACTGACTCTACTATTTGTTCTTTCAATGTATTGAAACATTCATTCGTCTCATTGAAACGTTTATGAATATTGTCTTCTAACTTAACACTCTGTTGTTTCATATCATATAAACGCTCATCAAATTTTGTATTCATTTCACATAAACGCTTATCAAATTTTTGGTCAATATTATTTATATCATCCTTTAACTCATGGAATTTGCTATGAATTGTATTAAATTTAATATCAGAATCACTCTTCTGTTCTTTATTTTGTTCTAAGAGTAATTGTAACATACTCATTACATCACTATTGAATTGGACATTACATTTTGTTGAAGTCGGGGTCAATTGCACGCCCGAATCTTCAGTTACATTACTCTGATCAGTTAAGTTTAACTCTGTTTTATCTTGACTCGCGCTTGGAGTCGAATGTATCTCAAAATTACTCATATTTGACTCATCAAAATTTTCAACGTTAACTATTTCATTGATATCGTCACTATTCCCTGCCATTTTTTATAAGTTTAAAAAAATTACATAAGAATTTTAACCTTATCCACTATTAACTTAACCCTTTTAATATATCACGACGTTTATATAATTTACCAAAACGTCCTCCCTCTCAAATAACCCTTTCTGCAGCTTAATTAGGTCTGGCGAATATAGGTTGTAACCTATACTCGCGTCCCTGTTCGGGCGCCAAATGTAACTCTACGAATTACTTACAGACAAATTATATGACTCGGGTCCCTGGTTCGGGGCCAAATGTAACTCTAGGAATTACTTACAAAATTATAATTTTCTTACCTTAGGGTTTTATTCCAAAGTCTTTCAGACGAAAACAGCTGCAGACAGGATTATTTGTTTGAGTTACAAATAATTACGCTAACACATGTTATGTAATGAATGGCGCTTATTTATTTTTCTTTAATTAATTTCCCTCTTTACTCTCTGTAGAACAACAGTTTACACACAAAAATTGCTTAATTACTTATTACATGAAAGTGATATAAAAAAGTTACTACAATGGTCTTTGCATCATCCCCTTACAACAGCAAGATAATGCAAAAAATTTTACAATTAATTAATTTACTCAATCTATGAACCAGTATTTTACTTTGTAGGTACGTACCCCAAACTTACGCTCTCACTCACTCTCTCTCTCTCACCCTTCTATTTCATTTAGTTAATTTGGTTAGTATTCTACCCATTATATCTGTGAAATTTAAAAGTTTTGGCCAATTAGTTACTGATGGTACTTAACCGTTCCAGGTGTCTCTCGGTGAGTCGTACAATCGCTGTTTGTTCAACATTATGGTTCACTCCGCGTTTAGTTGTTTTTTTTTTTTCTCTGGTACACTGGTTAATTCACGTCAATGTTATGACCATCAGTCACCACTGTTCGAATTATACGTATATTATTTATTTAGTCGGCCGACGTAACTTTTCGCACTTAGAAAGTCACTTGAAGTTTTTTAGGCTGGCCGCGCGGCCCTATGTCACAACTGGCACTTTTTATAAATGTTTTAACACTTAACTAGATAGGCCGAATTTATTCTACGGCCTATCTTGTACTCCCGAGGCCACTGTTTTAACTTACACACTTTACTGTCTGATGCTGGCTGTCTGTTGTGCACTCTCTAATGACACACTGCATACTGGGTTTCACACACAAGCCTGCTGCTATGTGATTGTGCAATGCGTCTGGCAGTTGTTTTGGCTGGCTGTGTATGTTGCATTGCTGTACTGGAGGCTCCTTACAGGTGAAAGTCTGGCAATTTGGAAAGTGCTTAAAATGATGATTTGAATTAATATGAAATTAAACTGGGGTGGCTCACAAATCCGTACCGTTACAATATTTATTTTTCATCATATCTCAGTTATTATTACCCTTTAAATCCTTATCTCAAGTTATTTTTCATTATTGAAGTTAAAATTCGTTCCATTAAGTTAAACATTTGTGTACATTTGATTATATTTGACTTGTATCATAAAAATTTTATACTTACAGTCCATAATTCATATACTGACATACACAACTATATACACCATACACCACTACTCCAAGTAACCTCTGAAACATTTAACAAAAAGTTATTTCAAATCAACAACTTATCAATTAATTACCAACTTCACTTCTCGTTAAACCATTTAAATTCATCAGAAAATTCAATAATATAATCTTTGAATTAATCAAAACATTTAAAACCTTTCAAATTATTTTAATTAAATTAATTAAGCATTTACAATTAGCCAATTACTGTTTTCAAAATTAATACGGTTATTTGTTTAAATTGCAAATATTAATATTATTATTACAACAATCATCTACACACACATTGTTTACTTAACATTCTACAATACACACAAATAAACTTACTAAACGTTTATTTACAAATCTGCATCCTTATTTATTTAGTCATATCACACTTCAATGTTCAAAGGTTGCGCGAGGTCACAAAACCATAAAACAATATATATAAAATTGTCCATTGATTGTTTATAGTCTAGCCTCCATCGTCAAAGGTCAATCTTTGTTTTAAATACCAATTTTCGATTTTATTGACACACAGATTGCTATTTTGTGTGTCATAACCACAAAAATCAAATCCATCCATTTTATCAAAATAATCATGAAACAAGTCAACATTAAGTATATCTGTTAAGTCTCCAGTAGTAAATTTCTTCAATATCGGGTCAGTTACTTTTGTATTAAAAATCAAATCATTCTTATTTAAATACTCTTCTAATATTTCTTTCAACTCACCATAATCTCTCCTTAATTCATATAATTCTATCTCTCTCTCAACACACAATTCTCTATTTAAATCTCTCTCATCATAACACCATCTCATACCTTCAATATTACTCCAGACAGAGGGTATAAACTTATACAAATAAAATAAACAACTCCAATCTTCTACTAGTACGGGACCCTTGCCCTTCAAAAACACTTGTGACCACATTAACTCATTATAGATAATAAAAGGAAAATTTCCCCTCTGTCCCCCCACTCTACTACAACATTATTTCTCCTCTCTCTCTCCAACTCTCTGACACACATTAACATCTCATAATCACTACATTCTACACTTTCATTAATACTCTCATTATTTATTTTTACGGTATCAGTCTCTGATACTAACTCTTCAAACACATTAATATTCTCGGTATTACGTACGTTATTTTCGACATTATTGTCATTATTTGTTAACTCTTTATCTGGCATTACATTTTTGTATTTGTCATTACCAATTTCATTTGTATTATTCTTATCTGGATTCATCACATGTACTCCCATTCGCTCAACCCTCTGTTCTAATTTATTCAAATTAGTTCTTATTATTTCGTTATTATTTTCTAAACATTTATTTAATTCTTGAATCTCATGTTTCAACTCATTAATATCCCTACTTTGTGTTATCAAATTTGTCATTCAATTCTCTAAAATTACTATCTTGTTTTTCTAAAGCGTTATACATGCTGTCTTGTTTTTCTAAACTATTGTACATCATATCATACAATCTTGCTAACATAGTATCATTATCAGATTTCTTATTTTGATTTCCTAAAATAGGGGTTGAATGAATCTCAACTGTCTGTATTATTTTTGACTCCTCAAGACTACTGTCAGTTGTTTGAATTCCGGAGTCGCTACTTATTTGATTTGCTATCTGACTATCAGATAAACTAATATCATTATTATCTGCCATTTTTCTTAAAATTTTTTTAATATATATTTCTTTATAAAATCTTACCATATGTAACGCATACTTATCAAAAAAAATATATTCTACTCACCAATATTAAACATAACCTTTTACGTCTTTCACTTAACCTCTCAATTGCGCTTGTATCTTATTTGTAGGTATGGAATTTCATTTTATTAAATTCGTGCCTGTTCCGCGGCGCCAAATGTTAAGCTCTTAGTCCCTGTTCGGGCGCCAAATGTTAAGTTCTCGTCCCTGTT
Organism: Magicicada septendecula; assembly: GCA_034769895.1. Taxonomy (NCBI): domain Eukaryota; kingdom Metazoa; phylum Arthropoda; class Insecta; order Hemiptera; family Cicadidae; genus Magicicada; species Magicicada septendecula. The sequence continues at coordinate 1,189,333,752 of CM068367.1, read as the reverse complement.
CTTTCGGGCGCAAAATGTTAAGCTACGTATTTATCACCATTTAATTAACATAGAAAACCATACAATAATAAAAAAAACTTACACTTACCTTTTTGCGTGTTCTTGGGTCCAGGGTCTCATACGTACTTTGGGATACAAGCGTAATTTTCAAGATTGTGTGAAGAACTTATAAAATGCATCTTGGAAGAGAAATTATTTTTTTTTTTATTAATCAAAAGAGTTGAATTTATACTTTTTCTCCAAAAAATAGTTTTTTACAGGTTTTAAAGGTATTACAAGTGTATAGGTTGTGCAACTATTACATCTTACTTACTATCCTTATTTCCTACTACTTACATACTCTAAGATAGCCCAGCCTGCCACTCACTCATTCTTTCAATTTATACACCCTTTTAAAAATGTTCTAAAAAGCTAACAGAAAAATTAGTTTGATATGCGCGAGGTCCGCCGAGCACGTGCTTTCATTTCGGTCACATTTTACGTTAGTAGCTACACTTGAATCGTCACTGCACTGTTTGTAAGATCGGTCACTTCCTCGGGTCCCGGTCGGTCTTCCTGAATTGATTACATTTTCCGAAACTTGACCAACCGGGCCCGAAAACAAAATATATGCGTCTGTAACGGAACTCTGTATCTCGTTGACCACTTGGCGTCTCTGCCTAATGTCGACCGTCACTGAGAACGTAACAGGTACTTGTTCCTTTTTCTGGAGGGAAGCTGTGTTCACTGCCACCCTGCTTTCGTCGCTCATTGCTCATATGCTGTTGGGTAACCATTTTATATATGGAATGGAGCTGATATATGTGTGTGACCAGAGCTTAATATTGGACTTGGCTCTGCTGATGTCCCCAACAGTAGGCGGAGTTTAATGCGACTTCCGGTATTGAGTTGATAGCTGCGGCAAACGGTATGCTACATCGCCATGTTTCACAGCGTGGGTTGTGTTTTCCAGGCGTTACTCCGGCGCGCCGCCCATCAATGTTGCATACGGGCGTGATCATACACACGCAAAGTTCTGCGAAAAATTGGGGTGGTAAATTCTTCGCCGCATTACTCAACAACAACCTGCTTCTTACTGCTTTTGTTTCGAACTGTTCTTTCACAATGGTTCTGGTATACTGACAAATACGTTGCACAATACAATTATTTCACAATGTTTTATAAGGCTCCCGACCGAAACGAAATGAATAAAAATATATAAATGCCCCAAACCGTTAAAATAAAAACACCCAAAATTTGACCCGCTACAATTCAGATATTCGCACCTACTTCCATTATGCCTCGACATAGAACATTGACGGGTCGGAGTGAGAGACAAAGAAGAAGGAATATATATTCGCGTGAAAGTCAAAATGATAATAGACCAAATGCAAATTTAAATAGTGTAAATAGTATAACATTGACGGGTCGGAGTGAGAGACAAAGAAGAAGGAATATATATTCGCGTGAAAGTCAAAATGATAATAGACCAAATGCAAATTTAAATAGTGTAAATAATATACAAAATGATGAAATTATTTTGAGGGATACATTTAAATGCGTACTGAATGTCATTCCAAGAAATTTTAATACTTTTGATTGTGGATTAATGTATTTACAATGCAGGTTTGGAATGCAAAACATTTCGAATCTGAGGTCACTTTAGGTGAAAGGACTGCATTCACTTCATGTTGTCATAAGGGTAAAGCAATATTACCGGCCTTAAGTCAAAATGAATACTTTAAATCATTGTATGATGGACTTACTTCAAATGAACCTTCAATAAAAAGAAAGTCAAAAAATTATTTTGAAAACATTCGTAAATACAATTCATCATTCGCTATGGTTAGCTCAGAAGCTAAAATTTCGGATACAGTTACGCGTGGAGTGTATCATTTTAAAATACATGATGTTTTTTATCACAGATCAGGTCCAATGACTGCTGGATATGGTCGCTCACCATGTTATGCGCAATTATATTTTTATGATGTTGACACTGCTGTCAATCAAACATCAAACACGCTGTTACGTGAACACTATAATCAAACATGCAATAACAATATAATGCGCGAAATCTCTCTTGAATTGGAACGCATTAATTCTTTCATTCGGTCATTCATTGCAATGAAAGATCATTGTCAGAGAGTTGAAAATCAAAATAAAGAAATTTGTATGCTCATTAAAGTAAATCGTGATTTAGATCTACGCCGTTATAATGATGCAGTTCAAACTGATGTAGCAGTAATATTTAGTACAGTTGATGGTGAGCCACCCTTTGAACGAAATATGGTTTTGTTTTCAAAAGTTAATGGTACCATTAAAAATATCTTTGTTTTGGATTCATCGTTGGACCCTTTAGCGTATCCATTACTTTTTCCAAATGGTGATACTGGGTGGCATATCAATATTTCTCATAATGTACCAACTACATCTAATTCAAGAGCGCCCAGAAATAAATTAACCATGCTTCAGTATGCAGCCTATCGACTTGCAATTAGAGAAGATTTTAGCATGTTATACCATTCACAAAAATTATTTCTGCAGTGGATAGTTGATATGTATGTGAGAATAGAGGGCACAAGGTTACATTTCATTCGACAAAATCAAACAAGTCTTAAGTCTGAAGTTTACAACAATTTAACAGATTATTTAGAATTGAACCCCAATGCCAATAATGTTGGCTGTAGAGTAATTTTACCATCTGCATTCAATGGATCTCCAAGAAATATGTATCAGAATTATTTAGATGCAATGTCAATTATACAATATTTCGGAAAGCCTTCTTTGTTTATTACAATGACTTGCAATCCAAGTTGGCCTGAAATAGTTAGCAATATTGGTGTAGGTGAGTCAGCTAATTTTCGACCTGATATTGTTGTGCGTGTATTCAAGTCCAAACTGAAAGCATTAATTGAGGGCCTTACACTAAAAAAAATCTTCGGTAAAGTTGAAGCACTCATTTATACAATTGAGTTTCAAAAGAGAGGATTGCCTCATGCTCACATTTTACTCTCTTTAAATGAGCAAGATAAAATTGTTAACGCTACCGTTATTGATAAAGTTGTATCTGCGGAGATTCCTAACATTCAAACACGTCCTACATTACATGAATATGTTGTAAAACACATGATGCATGTTGGTCCATGCGGTGTACTTAATCCAAATTCTGTATGTATGAGAGATGGAAAATGCACAAAAGATTATCCAAAACGATTTAATGAATTTACATGTGAATCATTAAATGGATATCCATTATACAGAAGGCATGATAATGGTATTAATGCTGAAGTTCGCGGTAGTTGCCTTGACAATCGTTATGTTGTACCATACAATCCGTATTTACTTGCCAAATTTAATTGCCATATAAATGTTGAAGTATGCACTACAGTTAAAAGTGTTAAATACATTTATAAATACGTATATAAAGGCTATGACAGTGCATCTGTTGAATTAGGTTCAAAGAGAAATGAACCAGGTCAAGAAATACAAATTGATGAAGTTAAAAATTTTTTAAATGGCCGTTATGTCGGATCAACTGAAGCTGTATGGCGCATCTATGAATTACCAATGCATTTTCAATCACATGTCATCGTTAGACTTGACATTCATTTACCACGTAGACAGAATGTTTACTTTCGAGAAGGGCAAGAATGTCAAGTAATTGAAAATGCAAGACAAACAAAATTATTAGCATTTTTTGAATTGAATCGATCAGATCCATCAGCGCATGAATATAAGTATATTGAAATTCCTTTGCATTATGTGTGGGAAGATTCCCGAAAAAAATGGAAGAAGAGAAGGCGTGGAGATTATAAAATCATTACACGCATATATTTAGTATCACCAAAAGACATCGAACTTTTCCATTTACGATTGCTTTTATTACATGTCTGTGGTCCAAAATCATTTGATGATGTTAGAACATACAATGGAATTATACACACTTCTTTTGTTGAAGTGTGCCATGCTCGCGGCATTGCTTCAAATGATAATGAATGGCGCGAATGTTTAAATGAAGCAAAAGAATTACATTCACCAAAACAAATGCGAAATTTATTTGGTTACATTTGTGCATTAAATGTGCCAGGCAATGCATTGGCGTTATGGAATGAATTGAAAGTATATCTTAGTAAAGATTTTTTGAGAGATTACAACGAAGAAGTATCCTTTAATACAGCTCTATTAGAAATTGAATGTTCATAATTTGTCATGTCAAGAACTTGGTTTACCAGTTCCCACGTATTCGCAGAGAACAGGCGAAGCAAATGCTATTGATCCAATAGAACAAGAGCTTCTGTTTTCTGAGCATTATGAAACAGCAAATATAGAACAGCGTAATCTAATTGATCGTGTGATTCGTGAAGTTTTGCATCATGATACTGGATCTAATGTTTTTTGTTTAACCGCTCATGCAGGTTGTGGAAAAACATTCACACAAACAGCAATCATTCACAAATTAAATTCGCTTAATCTTAGTTGCATTGCAACAGCGTTCAGTGGCATAGCTTCAACTCTATTACTTGGAGGTAGAACTTTACACAATGTGTTTAAATTGCCTATACCCATTTTGGAAAATTCTGTAGCGAATATTGCCGCAAATAGTAGCTATGGACGTTACATAAATTCATCATCATTGATAATTATTGATGAAATTTCTATGTGCCCACTGCAAGTGTTGAAAATCATAGATAGATTATTGCAGGATCTATGCGATGAAAATGATAAACATAAACCATTTGGAGGGAAAACGATACTTCTGTGCGGTGATTTTCGGCAAATCTTACCAGTTGTCCCACATGGATCACATGCAACTTTAATTGAAAATTGTGTCACAAGTTGGCATAAATTTGTTTATTTTCATAAAGTAACGTTTACTCAAAATATGAGAGCCTTACCAAGTGAAATAGAATTTGTCGAGTTCTTGAAAAAAATTGGTAATGATGAAGCCCCACAATTCCCTCAGTTTGGTGAAAATATTATTGAAATACCTCAACAATTAATAGGAGATGAAAATAATATTATTAATGAGGTGTATGTAAATATTTCCGAAAACATACTCTCAGATAACATATTGAAGTCAGTTATTTTAGCACCTAAAAATGATGATTGTACTTTTATTAATACTGATATACTTAATCGAATACCAGGTGAACAGAAAACATATCATAGCTACGATAAAATAATTTGTGATGATGACAATGAAATCAATAACTATCCAGTAGAATTTTTGAATTTTTTGACTATTAGTGGTTTGCCACCACATAAGTTAGTATTGAAAGTTAATTGCATCGTTTTACTGATCAGAAACTTAAATACAAAGGAAGCATTAGTCAATGGAACAAGAATGCGCATCAAGTGTATGCATCGTAATGCTATTGATTGCGAAGTTTTAACTGAACCGCACGCAATAAGAGAATTTTGATTCCACGTATAAATTTAACATATTCCGTTACTGTTTTACCATTTAACTTTCAAAGAACTCAATTTCCAATTGTACCTGCATTTGCGATGACAATAAATAAGTATCAAGGACAAACATTCGAAAAAATTGGAATTTTATTGAGGCAGCCAGTTTTTACACATGGTCAATTGTACGTCGCAGCAAGTAGAGTTCAATCATTCGATGGTTTGAGATTTTATATTTCCGAATATAATGGCCAAGGGCATTTAGCAAATGATGAAAGCGTTTGTACAAAAAACATCGTTTACACAGAAGTTCTGAATCATTAAATTCACTTTCAAACTATTTTAAGTTCAATGGACAACATTTATTTTTTTAACCGCCCGGTTTTTTTGATTTAATGACAAATATATGAAAAAATACGAAGCACGTATTTTTTATTTCATTTTTTATTTTGTATTAATTTTTTATTTAAATTTTATATAATTCGAAAAAGATAGGCAAAATAACTGTGTAGCCTTGGCGAAACCTGGTCAGTATGGCAATAAAAAAAACCCAAGGAAATGTCAAAAAACGCGTTATTGCTTTTTAAATATGGCTTAGCCAAACTAAACCTCATTTTTCCTATGTTTCATATTTTTCTAATAACTCGAAAATTAATGCATAGAAAAAAATTAAAAAATTATATAAGCTTTGTAGCAGATAATCTTCAAACTGTTTTCGAATTTTGTACCTTACCAAAAATGAAATTTAATCCACTGGAATTGAAAACAATGTATCTTATACTTCTATGAATGTCAAGTCTCATTTTTATTAACGTTTATTTGATTCAATAATAACATGAAAAAATTAAAACTGACAATGAATTATATCAAAAAATAAATACGAATACAAGCTGTAATTGTTTTTTTTTCAACTGTTACTAACATTAAATTTTAAATTTCGTAGGTATTGCAGGAAATTAAGGCAAACAACACACGCTAATGACGTATTTGTACACGCTCGCAGCTGACGTAATAGAACAAAATTCAAAAAAATTATATGCAATGATTATAGAGGTATACTCTTTGACAAAAGAACCTCAATAACGTTCAAACTTAAAAATTTAATGAATTTCGGTCGAATTTTGACCACTGGGCGACCACTAGTAATATTTATTATATAGCTACACAACATGGCCATTTTTTCTCAATACCAACTATTAGTACATAGTAACACATTCCAGACTAGCTATACAGTTAGGCCACACAAAGACAAAGTGCAGGCATGTAGTTCATAGTTGTGTATTTAACTGTGTAATGAATGAATGAATGTTATGTGGCTCCTGCTGACTGTTAGTCATGGTGTAGTGATAATAGTATTATTAAACTTGGGCAGTTCTTAATAATACAACCCTAACTGTTCAAGTCACATGGACTTCAACGTTGCCTGCTAGCCATATTAAAGTGTCATGCGCAAAACCAGATCCTTGGTAAGATGTCAACATTGACAGTATGCATATTTGTAGTACAGTATAATTATTATATATATATATAAGTATAAATTTTTAATCGTTATTTGAATTAGCAGTCTCTGTAACTCCAACTTCGTTGTGCTTGTTTGCTAAACTGCTAAATGGCATGTTCTGGACGAGGCCTTTCATTGTTTCCACCATTTTCAAGTCCTAAATCATGACAATGGGATATTTTTTGTCATGATTTAGGACTTGAAAATGGTGGAAACATTGAAAGGCCTCGTCCAGAACATGACATTTAGCAGTTTAGCAAACAAGCACGACGAAGTATAAGTACAAATGTTGTAATGCAATTTCTAATTAGGAAATGCCTATGGTACACAAGGTCACTACAAAGAGGACAGACAGAACTTTCTGTACAATAAAAAATATTTGTGGTGATGAAAACATTTTACTTCCATATTCCTTAAGGAAATAGAAGTATGGTGATGGCAAAAAAAATCGTGTTCGAGATTATTGCAGATTCTGATTGTACTACACTCAAAACATGAAAAAAAGTCGTTTTTCGAAAAGTGTCTGTCTGTAGACTTTTTTTTTGGCAAACGATAACTGCCGCAAATTCAAACAGAATCAAATAATTTTTTGTGTACAGTCCTGATTTGTAGAGTACTCACGACCTATTGTTTTTGCTGAAGATCGGTTGAGGGAAAGAGGTAGTTTACCTGCAACGGTTTTTTTTTATCAAGGGTAATTTTTTTTTTTTTGGCAAACGATAACAGCCGCAAATTCAAACAGAATCAAATAATGTTTCGCATACAGCCCTGAATTATGGAGTTCTCAAGATATATTGTTTTTGGTGAAGATCGGTTAAGGGAAAGGGGTAGTTTACCTGCAATGTTTTATGTTTTAACAAGGGTATTTTCTATGGCAAATGATAACAGCTGCAAATTCAAACAGAATCAAATAATTTTTTGCATACAGCCCTGATTTCTATAGTACTCAAGACCTATTGTTTTTGGTGAAGATCGGTTAAGGGGAAGGGGTAGTTTACCAGCAACGTTTTTTTATCAAGGGTAATTTTTTATGGCAAACGATAACAGCCGCAAATTCATACAGAATCAAATAATTTTTTGCATACGTCCCTGAATTGTAGGGTTCTCAAGGCCTTTTGATTTTGGTGAAGATTGGTTAAGGGAAAGGGGTAGTTTACCTGCAACGGTTTTTTTTTATCAAGGGTAATTTTTTTTTTGTCAAACGATAACAGCCGCAAATTCAAACAGAATCAAATAATGTTTCGCATACAGCCCTGAATTATGGAGTTCTCAAGACCTATTGTTTTTTATGAAGATCGGTTCAGGGAAAGGGGTAGTTTACCTGCAACGTTTTATGTTTTAACAAGGGTAATTTTTTCTATGACGAACGATAACTGCCGCATATTCAAACAGAATCAAATAATTTTTTGCATACGTCCCTGAATTATAGAGAACTCAAGGCCTTTCGATTTTGGTGAAGATCGGTTAAGGGGAAGGGGTAGTTTACCTGCAACCTTTTACGTTTTAACACCAGTAAAGTACTTGAAAATTCATTTAAACCTTTTCAAACAATGGTAATTGTTAAAAATAAAATAATTTTGTTGCCAGGCAATAAAATTATAATTTTTTCATTTTAATGTAAATCATGTATGAGAGAAAATATATCGTTCGTGGCAGGCAAGCATATCTCAGTTATGTAATGTTTATGTTTCCATTTTATTATTATGACTACCGCAATAAAAAGGCAGGGAAGACACACACACACACACAAAATTCACGTTATTTCTGGCCTCATTCATGTTTATTTTCTTAATTTGCACGCTTTTTATTAAATGGAAAGTGCCGAAACCCATACCAACATAACGCGTGCAAGCCGAAAAAGTGTCCAGCGTGGATAGCGATTTGCTTCCTGTGGATCGCTGGGCAGTGCAACTGCACGGGTTTACAGAGGAACGATTCATAGACAGACTTTTCGTCTTTATTCGAATGAACCCTCTGCAAGATGCTGAGGGTCCATGAGTGACTTCGGAGCACTCCTTTTCCGCATGTTTGTTCTGTGAAACGTACACTGTAGATTCGCAGCTTTACTCTAAGCAACGCTCAATAGGAAATGTTGAAAATTTTTGTCCACGGTGTACCCTCATACACACTAAACGTGCTCTGATGTTTTAATTACGGACATCATAATATTAAAACTTTGGAAACTTGAGCACTACTTAATGGAGATCAATCATTAACTTATACAAGCCATTAATTTTATGCATATTTTTTATATAATATATGTGTACAACGTTATCGGCAACAAAGAAGTAGTTAGTTTTTGTTAAAATTCCTTCCCGGGATATTTGGCCGTAGTCCAATGTTTTCTACAAAACCAGATGTTTCGGAAATGCCATTGACTTCCATCGTCAGTGAAAATCGAGTGCGATAACATGAGGTGATATACGTTAGTGACCACAGTACTGTGGTTAAGGCTGAAGCAGTAAGTAGAAAGAAGTAGTTTCTATGGTAATATTTCATTTCGAAAATGATTTAAATATAAATCTTAGAATATGGAAGTCATGTATGGTTCTCCATACCGATATTTTCCTTATGTAATTTACTTGTGTCAGTGTGTTACTTGTTATCACAAGTAAGTATGTAACATAGTTGTATGACAGCCATTTAATAATTGGTATTTTGTGTTTTATAGCTGGATTTGCAGAAAATGCCATTAGGGAAAATCAGTAAACGTCAGATACAACAGGCATATTCTGTATTAACTGAACTGCAAAGTGAATTGCAAGCATCAGAGCCAACACGTGCAAAAATTTTAGATGCTTCGAATAGATTCTACACACTTATTCCTCATGATTTTGGTATTGACAATCCACCACCTCTGGATTCAGAAGACATTATAAAGGTACGTATATTATTTATTGAAGAAATTTGTGGAAACTTGAATGTTACTAATGGCCATCCCAGGTTTAGTTTTTAGCATTGGCTCTCGTGAGAGCTGTCGCGCTCTCTCTTACCCACGTATTTCTCCTATACTTCACTTCTTTTCTGCCTTTCCAATGTTGCCAATATTGGAAACTCTTGTTTAAGCGTCTGATCAGGGAACATCGAAACGAATGAGTGTGGTATATTAGTGAAAGAAATAGTAAATAATTATTAATCAGTGTCAATCTAGTAGTTAAAAATATCAGTCATAGTGAATAATATTAGTGTTTAGAAAGTAAAAAGAAAATAAGGTACAGATATAATTAACAAAACTACTAACAAAAATAATTTCGTGTGACATAAAAGAGTTTTGTTTTTGAAATAGTACAACTTTTAACCATTCAAAATAAACATTCACGATCAAACTGTAATTGGAAAGAACTTTTGGCGTAGCATCCTTTTTGGTGTTGGCCAATACATTGAATGTTCACAAGATACTGCCCAGCTACTTTTAAAATATTTTAAATTACCTCCAATAGACAGCCAAAAGTAATACCAAATTAATTTTATGAAATAGCAGTATGCATGAAAATATGTATTTGACATGTTTTATAAGAGAAAATTGTGTAAATATTCTTAACTTATTGAATTTTGTGTTTTATAGATAACAACGCTCAATTGGAACTAAAAAGTAACTTATAGATAATATTTCGTGTAATTTTATAGATAACAGTGACACTGCTTTGGTAATTTTGCTATAATGAAAATGTTGGTAATATAATATTAACATGTTTGTAAGTTGTATTTACATGGCACACTTTTAATTTATAAATCTAAATAATAAAATTTTGTGTGCTAGAAAAAAATTGAAATGCTGGATAGCTTGTTGGAAATGGAAGTTGCCTACAGTTTGCTAAAAACAACAAAAGAAGAAGAAGACAGTGATGTACATCCAGTCGATTTACATTATAAGAAACTGAACGCAGAAATTGAAATTCTGGACAGGACCAGCAAGGAGTTTGAACTTTTACAAATTTATGTCAAGAACACACATGCAGCCACACATACACAGTACGAACTTGAAATATTGGATGTAAGTAAACAATTATCATATTTTTATTTATTTGTTTGGTTTTTAATATGCCTCTATAATATATTTGTGTGTTAAAGGTGTTCAAAGTAAGCCGTCTTGGAGAAGATAAGCGTTATAAGCCATTTAAGAAACTTCACAATAGAAAATTATTATGGCATGGATCACGGCTGACAAACTTTGCTGGAATTATTTCTCAGGTATTTAATTACTTCTACTACAGAATGACTAGTAATAATTTTTTCTTGGAATTATCATGTTATTTGTATTATAACATACATAATAGTTGTGCAGTAATTTAAAACAATTAGTAAATTTCGTCAAAGGAAAAAGTCATTACATAGAGTTTAAATTGTATGTACTGAGAGAAAACTGAGGCTGGGTCTGACTAAAAATGATTAGAGAACAGTAGCAGTGGTTGCAGTTTTTGATTGGGAGGGCAAAAACTTAAAGCCCAAGTTTTTATGATACTCTTAAAGTAATAGTTAATTGGCAATAAAAATTGTGGGTTGGGGGGGGGTGATATCTTAATTGGATTTGGGCACCCCTAACTGTTTTAGCTCTAGTTTTATTTTTCAATTAAATGAGTTTAGCGTGATCAAATGTCTGATATTATTTTCTGAATTCAGTTTTTTTTTTTTTTTCAAAGATTATGCAAATTAAATACATACAGCACTAGTGTTGTGTATAAAAATTATAAATTCTAACAAACACAAAATAATGTATAAAACACACCAGAAAACAAGTACATAAACTGCATCAGAGATTATCTAAAACTAAGCACTACATCCAACTCAGATAAGTACCACCAAAACAAAACTGTGGATTGAGCAGGGAGTTCATAAGAGGCCTCTGCCATGTAAAACTGTATGTCTTCTTTCGCTGCTCCCCACAAGATCATCTGAGCTTCTATCATGAAGTGGAGCTACAGCCCAAAAAATAGAGTGAGCAGCTGTTAGCCACCCCAAAAGTTCCAGTTGCATGAGGCAACGTCACTTATATGTTATAAGTAGGATTGTGGACAATTTTAATTACAAATTTAACATGACAGCTATACATTTTTTTGCTCTCTCTGTATGACCCACCACTGTGAAGACTGACTTCAGAAAATTTAACTCGTATGTCACCATAAGCTGTGACAGCACTTACTAGAAATGGACATTATTTGTTCCATTTTTTCTGTTTAATTATAATTATAATTTTGCTTTTGTAAGTGCTTGTAGTAAGCAGTGTATTTGAATGCTGCAGTGTTTTTAGATGGTTCTGTCAAACAAGCTTTAATTAACACTTTAGTTTAGACGGTCCACACCATCTTCATTTGTATTTGTATATACCCAGAGGGTTAAGCTGTTGAAAACTTTAGAGTAACTTTCGTTGGTAGTATAAAAATTTGTGTGTTCGTGTGCTTGCTTGCGTGTAATGGGATAAAACAATAATAGAACTTCACAGTAATTTATCATTTATTTCATCAATTTTAGCAGAAAAACTTAGTGTGGTACTACATGAAGCAATTTTTCAGCTATTTTTTGAGATATTTTGGGGCACGGTTTTTTTTATTTTGTTTTTTATTCTATAAATAGGTTTTAGACCACTGTTTAAAATTCTTTTCCCTGTTTGTGTAATCTGCTTGTTTCACACACACACACACACACACACACACACACACACACACACAAAAATCACAACAGTTGAGAAGGTATGAAAATTCACAATTGCCTAAATTTTATAACATGCGTCAAAATTATTTATATTACTCGTAACGTCTCCTGACTTCGTACCACTTCTCAAGGCTACTGAATACAGCTGGTCTGTGACTAAAATTTAGTACATAATGGGTTTTAGAATATGAAAAACGTCAAAATAATAAATATTATAATAATTGTATTATACTTCGGCTGCAGATACATAAATATAAATGGTTCTATTGAGAATATTAAACATTAATAAATATTGATACGTATTAAGTCTTAAATATTAAACTGTTGATTTTCGTAAATTATATTTGTAGTTTAAAATATTATAATGTGTTAAAATTATTGTACATTAAGTCAATTGATTTCTATACAGGGTCTTAGAATTGCTCCACCAGAAGCACCATCTACAGGTTATATGTTTGGTAAAGGTATTTACTTTGCAGACATGGTGTCAAAGTCAGCCAATTATTGTATGACAACTCCTAACAACAGTATTGGACTGATGCTTTTATGCGAAGTGGCACTTGGCAATATGTATGTTATAGTCATAGTGAATTTTAATAGGTGTGTGTGTGTGTGTGTGTGTGTGTGTGTGTGTGTGTGTGTGTGTGTGTGTGTGTGTGTGTGTGTGTGTGTGTGTTATTTAGTGACACAAGGAAGATGTTGTTTTTACAGACATAATATTCTGTCTTCATCTTAAGTTTGTATATTGGTGGCCTTGAATGAAATGTGGCCTATTCAGTTAAATGTTCAGTATTTATAATATGATTATTTTCCACCAGAGAAGTTAAAATAACTTAGCATCTGCCTATGAAAGTTGTTTAACACGTTCACTGCTAGCTGCTCTAATCCAAGTAGCTACGGTCTCCCATCAGGGGTGCTCTGCTTGCTTCTGAGTACCTGTGGTATGCTATATGTTTTTGTTCAGTCTGGGCTAAGCTCTTGTGGTAAGTGGACTGTATGTCATCAGCAGTGAATGTGTTGATAAACAGTAAACCATATATAATATGGAGTTAAAAAAAAACTATCCATAATGGAGTGTGTATGTGGAACTTGTATTGTCTTTGATCTTTGGGGCCATTCAAGTATTACGTAAGTATTCAAACGAGGAAGAGTGTTCAAACTTTGCTTTCTCTTGCTGACAAGTTGTAGAGGGATCAGAGGAATGATTATGTAAGGTAATAAACATACACTTAAGGCAAAAAGATTCCAAGCAGTAGACAAAATCAAATCATAGTACAGAATCTCAGAATAAACTAAAAGATCATCCATCAGACATAACTTTGATTACTTCCAAGAAATTCTACTACTGTTGACTGCCAGTTACATGTTTAAATTGTATGAAATTGTCTTTGGTGCCTTTTAAGTCCGTTAAGAATGCTCTGTCATTATTATCTTGTGCTGTAGGTGTCTATGAAGGTTTTCAGTTTGCTTAAATGCTTTACGTATAGCATCCCTGTTATAGCTGTTCTTTTCAAGAGCATCTGTTAGATGCTGTTTCTCCTCAAGGAAATGTTCGTCATCTGACACCCTCTTCGCTCTGTGAAAATGAGTGTTGAGAACGGCTTGCTTTTGTGCAGGGTGATGATGTGAAGTTGCTTGAAGATATCTATCAGTGTGGGTAGGTTTCCTTACACCTGATGTCCTAAAGATCAGTCCTGTTTCTGTGATATTTGTACATCTTAGAAAGGAATTTCTGCTTTTGCTTCCACTTCCATGGTAAACTGAATGGAATGGTAAACTGATGAAGATATCAAATGGCTTGACAACGAAACGAAAAGATAAATGCCATTTGAGAGAAACCAGGCTCTGTTCAAATCAGTCCAGTATAAATATAATAATCAGCAGTTCTGTAGAATGGATTAGAGGATCCTGGTGGCAGACTAAGAGAAGACATTTTTCTTCTTTATGCCATATGTAATTTTATTAACTTGTTACATTCTAATTCAGAAGTGAAAATCATCTATTCCTAATACATTTGTTAAATATTTTATGATTAACTAAAACTGTTAAAACTTTGATATAATTTTGACTGCTTTAATTGTTCAGTGATATTTGCCATTAATGGTTTAATGACTACAAAGTTCTACTAAAAATTCTACAGAGGATTTAAAGATGAAAAAATCATTTGGCCTGTGAAACCGTGACAAGAAATTTGGCATACATTACATAAACATGGGGGGGGGGGATCAATGGCTGCTTATTTTTCTTACATGGCAAGATCATCTAAAATGACAGGAAATGTGCTTATGTAATACTCGAACAGCCCTGATAATAAAAGTCATAATTTATCATTTTTAAACTGTGACATGTACCAGTAACTGTGTTTTATCATTGAGTGTTACTAGATATACATGCAGGTTTTTCAAATTTTGGTGGCAATCAATGGATCATGATGCAGTTGACTTCTCTGGAAGGATATTTGTAATATTGATATTTATATTTCAATATTTACACAGGCACGAAAAAACTCAGGCTGAATACATTGAAAAGTTGCCACCAGGCAAGCATAGTTGCAAAGGTATTGGAGCCACTCATCCAGATCCTGACCATAGTGTTGTTATAGAAGACGGGGTAGAAGTTCCTCTTGGACCAGGAAAACCTATGTTGGAAAGGCGCCAAACATCCTTATTATACAATGAGTATCCTTTTGTGGCATTAACTTAATTTTGTTGATCCTAAATTGAATTCTGTCAAGTCTTTCCTAAGTTTGTTACATCTTTTACTATACCTCTTTACATTCTGATTGGCTAAGTATAAATAGCAATGTTGAGTAAATGGCCAGAGATTTATGAGTTTTTCAATTTGGTACATGTTATTTGGCAGTGGTATATTGTAACTATACAAAAAAACAAGAAGACACTATACCCAGATTAATACGATTTCCTACTTGCCTTTAAAACAGAAGATCCCCAAAGTTCCCAAGGTCGCCACCATATTTTGAGGAGTAAATATGGAAACTATTACAACTTACCCAAAAGAAATAATTAATCGCAAATTCCCTTATTGAAAAACTCCAGGGTCGTGTAGACGAACTCTTGATACAGAAAATAGGTTAAGGTAAAATGGCGTAATAATTAACTAACACATAATTAGTGTTACACAACCATATTTTATTTAAACAAAATCAATTACTTTCCTTTTACTGTTGTAATACAAAAAAAATCTTGGACACAAAAGTTATAAGACACAAAGATTATAAACCACAAATAAATTTTTAATAAGCAAATCAGTACTTTTCTCTTTCTCACCCCCCTTTTCTCTCACACGCTCTCTCACTCTGTCTCTCTCTATTTACCCTCCTTTTTGAGATGTCATTATGTTATTGATTTTTTATAAATGTGAATTTTATTATATGAACAATGATTTTATAATATAAACCAACTTTGATCAATTTTTGGACAATTATTTTTACTTATCTGCACGTGGTGTCTCAGTAATTGCACAACACTTCACAGTTCATTTTTCGTCAACACACCAGAATAACGTTTTTGAAACTGCTTTATCATCATCACTGTCGCTAATTGGTTATTTTAAAAAGATTTTACTACTGTATTACATTTCTAAACATACTTTTCGGTAGGCCTACCATGCCTGCCCGCGGGCACTGTTATAATACGACCGTACGGTCCGATGGCGAGTTCTAGACTGGGGACTTCGCTGGCGTGACCACGCTAGATTTTCGTTTTAATTGCGCCTTTGAAACTGGTTTCAGGCGGTATTCCACCAACGTCCCGCCCTGATGACTGGCTGTTTGTCATACACAAATGACTAACCGGTGATTCACTAGTTACTTTGAATTCAATTTGCTGCATTCTTTACCTTATATGGCCATCGTTTGTCCACCTCGCACTGCACAGTATGAATCACATATGCTTCATTTCGTTACCTTATTTGGTCCTCACATACACCCCACTGCTATACTTCTAACCAGATACGTTTTATTACAAAAAGTATTGTAGAAAATTGTTATAGAAAACGGTTATACAAAAATGTCCCATTACAATATAAATAAAATGTTAATCATTGTGTTCAGACTTGTGTATTTGGTGACATTTATTATTTATTGTGGTAGTGAGTATTGGACTATTGTAAACTTGGAAAATTGTTGTACGGATGAGTATTTTCGTATGTAAACTTTTAATTAATAATTTATGTGTGTTTGATTATTTATTCCACTGTGTAAAGTCAATGTGTGTGGTCCATGTGATTGCCATAATTACAAATTATAAGAAGTGGGACCTAAGACCTTTAACAGTTGAATATTTCCACACTGGATGTGTGGCCTGAGGTAGCTATTGGAATAACTTGTCTGATTTTTGTTTGGTATCCTTTAAAGTGTTTTTGTTTTTCATTACTTCCAGTTTATACAGTCTTGCTGTACAAGCTTTGGACTTTTTAGCAACATTTACCATGGCCCTTATATTTGCTCTAGCTGGGGTACCAAAAGCTGCTCATCAGTAGCTCCTCACATCTATTATATTAGTATATGACCTGCTCTCTTATTATTACATGATCAGTCCAATTTACTGTTTTCTCATTAGTAGAGCGCCATAGTTACCCCCACTATTGTTGTTGGTATGGTAATGCAGATTATATATTCTGGTAATATCAAGACATTATTTCTTTTTATCCGTCTGAGTATTTAAGTCCATGAGTATTAACTTAATGACATTTTCAGGAATCCTGAGAACTTTGTTTCCCAACAACAAAAAGAACTCCTCTTTGTCTACTTCACTCTTGTCTTCATTTGGTGCATGGTATGAGATAACCCATCTGAACGGTTTCAAAACTTCATTCAAAAGCACGTATAACATATTTTGTTATTTATAGGCCTGAACTGTAACATTGGATTACATCTTTTGGCTTACCATGAACTCATTTCTGTTATTTGTCCTCTAACATAGTAAGTACTGAATCTTCCTTTTCTGTGAGATGCCATCCCTGGCCACATAATCTCCTGTAGGCAGTGAGAACCAGTCAATATTTAGAGATTTCTAGTAGCAAACTGGTGAGAGAGTCTGCCTGATATAAGGTTCCGATGTTACATGTTTGAACTTTCAAACCATTTTTTTTATTTGATAGCTGTGTCCATTTCTGCAAGAACCATCCTATCTGAGGCTTTGGTTCCAGTTTTGAAGCAGCTTTTCTCTTCTATAATAGGGTTGCTAGCCCAAAGCCCAGCTTCTAGCCTAGAGGACTAGGAACAGTGATTTCAGTCTGTTCTTCCCTTCACTTTGACTAATGAGTGGTGTCTGCACAATTTGACTAGGTTCTCTAACCCAGCCCATGTATGCAGGCTATACCTCTACAGTTTGCATTGTAGTTGCATTGCAGTTTTGTTGACAGATGACCCATGAAACTTGTTCCATGTAGTTCAACGTTATGTGACGTCTCAACAGTACAATGTTATGATTTTTATTTTTGTCTCCTTGATACTCATTTAATTTTAGAAAAGTGAAATTTTAGTAAACAGTATTCACAAACTGACATGGGCTTGTAGTTTAGCATATTATTTAAGCAATATTGTATTTTAATGTAATACCAATTGTACTCAACACCTATAGGCAGTTTGAATATTTACAACTGCAACTTCTGATCCTTGCATGACTTTGTCTTTTGTAGCATGTTACAACTGTTTTAACCAGTAAACGTGATCAAAATACAACAAATAAATACTTCTTATCAGTTACGTCATATCGTGCGTGAAAGATATGTACCTCTTGTCTAAATAAACAAAAAATTGTTTTAGTTTTTACCAAGTGTAATAAGCCTTGTGAATGTTACACACAAGTATGTTTTATATAAAGTACAGTTGTGCATATATTATATTTGTAAATAATTTCCTTAACATTTGTGTTCAGATACATCGTATATGATGTTGGACAAGTTAAAGTTCGCTATTTGATGAAGATGAATTTCCAGTACAAATTCTGAATTAACTAAGTTCTGTGTGATTATAATTTTTAAGTACCAACTGTTAGTATTAAGAAATAGTTTAGTCTGTTACTGGTAAGTTGCAGGATACATGTGTATGTGTAGCATTTGTTGAATTCCATTAGTAATATGTAATATTTTATATACAAATAAGACTTTTTATAATTCTGATGAATTATGTCAACCTTTAATCTTCCACTTATTTTGATTTATAATATTGTATTTCATTATTGTACAAACAGGTCATTAAACTTGAATTAAGATAGTGTCGTATTTTTGGTGTTGTGTTGTTTCTGACAAATTTGATTTCTGAATTTAGTTTTAAGTTCTATTTGAAGTTATTTACGAGGGATAGTTGAAAAATTCACAGAATGGAAATGAAAAAACATTAATTGTTTCAAAAATTACTTTTTCTCTATGATCTACCCCAACTTCAGTACACTTGGTCTAACTCTTCTCTAATAATTCGATCCCTGTCATGAAGTATGATTCTGAAAAATCCGTAAAATACCCCTCTACAGCTATGTTACCTCTTCATTTGATGATAAACACTTTCCAGCCACAAATTTTTAAGGTTTGGAAATAGATAGAAATCGGAGGGTGTTAGATCTGGTGAATATGGTGGATGTTCTAATAATTTGTACTGAAAATCTCGCAGTTTACTCATTGCCAAAATACTATTGTGCTCAGGGCATTGTCCTGATGAAAAATTATTTTTTTCTTTGCTAAACTGGGTCTTTTCTCACAAATTTTTCTATTTAGTTTTTCCAGAAGGTTTGAATAATATTCTCTGGTTACTCAGTGGCCTTTCTTGAGATAATCAATTAGCAAACTGCCTTTGCATCCCAGAAAATCAATGTCATGATCTTTCCTGCTGATGGGACCACCTTTAATTTCTTTGGAGCCAGTTAGAGTCCATTGTTTTGACTGTTGTTTTGTTTCTGGGGTGTAGTGGTGGACCCATGTCTCATCCACAGTAACAAATCTACAAACAAAATCACTCCTATTCATTGTAAAACACTAAACATTTCTCAGAAACTTTCATTCTCATTGACTTTTGGTCACTGGATAACAAATGCGGCACCCACCTTGCACAAAGTTTTTTCATACTAAGTTCTTTAGTTAAAATGTGATATACACGCTCATGTGAGATTCCTGTGATCTCAGCAATGTCATCCACTCTCAGTCGCTGGTCTTCCAAAACTGTGTATGAAATTTCCTAATTTAATGATATCTGAAGTTGTTGCACTTTTTGGGCATCCACTGCGTGGATCATCTGCAAAGCTCGTATGACCACATTAAACTCAAGTGCCCATTTACAAACCATTGTTTTTGAAGACACGGCATCTCCTAACACATTTGCTATTTCGTTGTAAATTTCGATTAGCGCTATACCTTTTTTTATGAAGAATTCAATCACAGCACGATGTTTAATTTTGTCAATTTTTCAGAACACATGACATGTAAATTTCAAACACTAAAGATATTAGTTCTACTCTTACGCTATAGATGTCGCTCCGCGAACTTGTCAACTAACCCTCGTATAGTGAATGTTTATTTAGTACTTATAAAACAGTAATCTGAAATATATAAAATTCCAAGTGGTATCAGTATGTAAAGTCATGGATTGCAATGCTGTTTTATAAATGATATGAGTAGTGTTCAGTAATGTTAGTGTAGCTTGTTATTTGCTTTTAATAAAGTTTCTGATTTTCGTACTCTGCGTGCTTTTAATTAAATTTTGATACTTACAAAATGTTACATCTGAAGAATTCATTACTTTGCATTATGCATTGATGATGATTTCATGTCACCCCATATTCAACCCATTTTTAATGTGCTATGGTATTAATTGAAATTCCGTTTTAGACATTTAATGGTAAAGTGTTTTTATTATCTCTACAGTGGTTAAGAAACATTTTGTACTGTGTGTAGTGGGTACTTTCCAATTGAGAGAAGGTGACATTTACATGGAACACTACTCAGATGCATAATCCTGGGTATCAATAAAATAAATCTGAAATTGCTAAAAAAAAATTTAAGGTAATGCCAAATACACTGTTAGGATATCTAAGAAATAAAGATATTTTGAGGCATTGGTGATAGGAAAAGAGTGTGAAGATCAGAAAATCCGTATGTTGATATATGTGTAGTGGAATAGTTTTAAGCAAATAGAAGATAAAAAAGTTCCATTAAGTGGACTGCATTCGAACCAAATCTGAGAAATGTACAGGTAATTTAGAGAAAAATAATTTTCAGGCCAACACTGGTTGGTTCAGTAGTTCTAAAGAAAATAATGGCATTACCTTCAAAACTGTGAAAAAGTGGATTTATTGATGCAGATTATGTAAATATTATTTGTTACAAATGATTTCTGATAAAGATGCAAGAAACGTTTTTGAAATTGATGAGATGCATTTTTGAAATTCGTGAGATTCCTTATGTGCATCCCCCCCCCCCAAAAAAAACGCTTACTTTTAAAGTAAATAGTTGTGATGGTGGCAAATACAGCAAGCAGTACAGAACACTGTTAGTTGGAACAAACATGGTGTTCTCAGAAAAACCGAGAACAAAAATGAACATAATCGAGACTGTAGCGAAGCAATAAAGTTTATTGGTAAGCGTATAATATGCATGTTTTTGACAGCTGAAATAACATGTATCCGCGTGTCCGTTTGATTTGTGTTTGTAGACATAATAATATTGTGTAATGCACTCTGTTTTCAAAATTGCATAGTTCTGGTACTCAATTTTGGCCAGAAGAATCACTCTATAAGCAGGCCTGTAGGCATGTGACGGGCCTCGCCCGACGTAACAAATTTTTAAAAAATTTTCAAATATTTCAACTCATCAATATTTAATTTTAAAATTCCGTTGAATTAATCCAGTAATAAATTGAGATCTTGTTGATTTAAGCAGCAAAATAAACAAAGTTACTGCTGCTTGAACTTGTGTGGCCTGTAGAGACTCATTATGGAAATACCCAGAGTATTTAGAAGTACAGTAAACCCTCGATTTAACGGACTAATTGGGGCTGAGGGGTGTCCGTAAAATCGAAAGTCCGTTAAATCGCAAATTTTGTTTTTTGAGGATATATTTAAGTCAAATAGGCCTATAACACTTGAAATTTTAATACTATTAATATCATGCAAATACCGTATTGTTCCAAATACAAGCCGCACTTTTTCTCCTAAAAACATGGTCGCTAATTTGGCCTGCGTCTTGCATTCGCGCGCTAACGAAATTCGAAGCTATACCTGACTTCTGGCGGGACGAACGCTTTTGGTATCTATGAGTTGTTTACTGCCTAAGCAACAGCAGTTTGCCTGGCTGTAGTTAACTCTGGCGTTATGATTTATGACTACAACCGAATGTTTTAACAGCAAACTGAAGAAAGAATAGGAAGATAAAGTGTAAGTGCGTGTGCTCGCACCCTTCTGTAGACAGCAAGACAAAGGATGAGTAGAGGGGGTGTGAGTAACATGTTTCTAAATAACGGGTAAACTGCCAGTGTGGTTTTCTATTGTAACAGTGACAACATCGCTTATCTGTACTTTGTTTTCATTCGGCATTTTTGTAGTGCGTTTGCGGTATGGGTGATATTGTGGAGACTAAAGGCACACAGTCAAATCAAATTAAACGTAACCCGTACGATGCGAATTATAAATTAATTGTGAAACAAACTGTAGATAAACATGCAATCACGAAATTCGATATTGATGAATCCTGTATTCAACGATGGAGAAAACAGAAGGAACTACTTTCAAATGCAAATACTGCGCGATGAGCATTCGCGGGACCTCAAGTTGGGCGTTTTGTAGCAGTAGAATACGTACGGCTTTTAAGAAGGCAAGGACTCCCTGTCACTAGACATGTTTTAAAATTAAAAGCTTTAGAAATCGCAGAAGAATTAAAAGTCTCCGGTTTCAAAGCCAGCTTTGGGTGTATAAGACGAATGATGCGGTGAAATGGATTTGCGCTTAAATGACGTACATCACTCGCGCTAAAACTACCGAGTGACTACGAAGAAAAACTCCTACAGTATCAGCGGTTTGTCATTCATTTACGCAAGAAGCATAATTATTCACTTGAACACATGGGAAATGCCCGTATTTTTTATTTACGTATATTTACGGTGGACCAAAAGGGAACCAAATCTGTAACAGTAAAGATTACGGGAAATGAAAAATTACGTGCCACTGTAATGCTTGCTGTATTAGCCGATGGACGAATATTTCGCAGTGAAATAAGATGCATATCAGTGTATATTGTTCAGTGTTAGTCGTCGTGATGTCTTCCACTGAACGTGTGCGATGCCTTGGTCAACGACAACGCAAAGACAGGGATCATGAAGAATTAAATGAATTCTTGATGAATACTCCGTTCTCATCAAATACAATTGAAGATGAGAAAATCTGCGTGTTTCAAAACAAGAAACAAGAAGAAAAGGAACGAAAGAATGCTGCGATAGCCAAGCAATATTGCCAGAACAGGAGAGTCTGCAGTTTATGCACATTATACATTTCAAAAGCCTAAAAACATCATGCTTTGATTTTTTTTTTTTTTTTTTTTTTTTGAGTTGTTTTGTCTGTCAAATTCTGTCCGTTAAATCGAGGGTTTACTGTATATGGTAGATATGCTAACGTTACCCCATCAATACACTAACATCAGTCACTAGGTGCATGGAACTCCATGCGCGTAGTTCGGTGCACTAATGTTGCACCGGCCTCTTCAGTCAATGCAAATGTTAAATAATTTAAAATTTATATAACACTTAAATAATAAATTAACCGTTATTATTTATATTTCATTAATTTTTATTATTTTATGTACCTGAAAATTTTACTGAAGTTATTAATTTCTTGGCCTTTTTCTTTACAATCAGTTGCCTTGTTGCCATATCTTTTTAAAGATCTCTTCTTATTTATTGACTTCATCCTGATAAGTATTCATATTCTGGTGTACCATGAAATCGTGAAATCTCAAACTCATCTACACTATTGTCTTTCAGTTTAAGTGTGTTCATTATATTATTTGCCCTGTTTAAGCCACAGATGCCAGGAAATTCTATTAAATTTTCTTCCACTTCAAACAGTTTGTCTGGCTGTATGCTCTTCGTCTTGTTATTTCTGTCTGAAGCACAATTAATTTTGTCTTAGTATCATATCCATAAATTACAACGGCACTCAGTATAATGAAGTAGTCATATGAGCACTTCTCAGTTGGCATTATAACAGCAGTGTTTCTGCTCAGAAGAAGAAATTTAATTCTTTGATTTAATGTTGTTGGCAATTAATAAAATAATCCCAGGCCTCTAATTTGAGAAAATTAGGATTCCAGAACATCTTGGTTGTAACGGGACATTTTGGGCCTATTTTTGGGGTAATAAAGAAATTTGTATTTTTTTTAATAAAACAAATAACATTTTTTTACTATGATAGGGACAAACGTAAACAAAGGTAAATTCAGTGGTAGCGACGGTAGCGACAGTGGCAGCACTGCTGGTGACATTATAAAGGAAAATTATTGAAACGAGTTAAACAACCGACGAAACTGTGCCAAGGTCGGACAATAACATCTTAACACACCGGACACGAGCAGTGTGTGTGTCCGCCGGCTGTGCGTGATTTTCGCGCCCGCACCTTATAAAATGTGACTAATATATCGAAAATTTGTTTTAACAATAGCTATACCTATGAAAACATGTGATTAACAGTATTAAAGTAAATACAGTTCGGAAATTATGCTTTAAATGAAAGTGCGCACGAAAGCAATGTGACGTCTTCTGGACTCGAATTCGGACTCAATGCCAGATAAGTTATTACAAGGATATATACAAAACTATCAAAATTTATTATTTTCAGAAACTAAAATCGATGGGGCAAATTAAATAACATATGAGTTTAAGGGGAATATCTAAAATGGGTTGCATGTGAGAGTGTGTGAGGGGTCTTGCTTAATTATATATATTAAACTATGAAGTGCTGGTTTACGTTTTAAAATTAATCTTAGGTTTATAAAATGTATTTATTTCTATTCTAAAGAGAAAATCATGCATAATAAATGTTATTATTGTCTTTCTATAAGATCGTAACAAAGTAGGAGAAAGTAAGGGGAATATTTGTATCTATAAAATTTGAAATTATGTTAAGGGCTATATTTTCATGTTTTCTTTTG
Organism: Magicicada septendecula; assembly: GCA_034769895.1. Lineage (NCBI taxonomy): Eukaryota > Metazoa > Arthropoda > Insecta > Hemiptera > Cicadidae > Magicicada > Magicicada septendecula. The sequence goes on along the minus strand of CM068367.1, from coordinate 1,189,309,067 downwards.
TAGTGTGAAAATGAATTAAAATAGGTGTGATGGTAATTCAGTTGTACTTTCTTAAATAACCAGTTCTGCACTTCCCGGTTCGCTGATTCGAACCTTGGTAAGTTTTCCTTACAGTTGGCAATACAAGATGGCGCCCGAAGAAATTATTTAGAAAGTAATTGAGTCAAAAGTAAATTCCCTTAGGTTTAATTAATATCAATAAATATCTAATAGTACAATTGGCTTGTGAACAGGGACATTTATATAATATAATTATATAAATACAGCCTACTGGGAGAGCAGAATGGTTGTTTGGAATAGGAAATAAAATTTTTGTGTGTACGTAAAATAGACGTATAAAGATAAGGTTATGTTATGATTATGTGTAGTATGGGTGAGTAGAATATTCTTTTTAATAAGTATGTGTTACATATAATAATATGTTACAAAGAAATATATCTAAAAGATTTAAAAAAAAAAAAAAAAAAATGGCAGATAATAATGACGTCAGCTTATCTGACAGCCAGATAGAAGGCCAAATAAGTAGCGACTCCGGAATTCAAACAACTGACAGTAGTCTTGAGGAGTCAAAAATAATACAGACAGTTGTGATTCATTCAACACCTATTTTAGGAAATCAAAATCAGAAGTCTGACGAAAGTGATATGTTAACCCGATTGTACAACATGATGTACAATAGTATAGAAAAACAAGATAGTAGTTTTAGAGAATTGAAAAACGAGATGCAAGAATTTAAAAGTAATGTAAATGAGAAATTAGATATACAGAATGGCAAGTTTGATGCAATTGACAAAAAATTTGAGAGTCGTTTTAACTCTAGTGATGAAAAATTTGACCGTCGTTTTGACGTTCAGAATAACAATTTTAATATCAAATTCGAACAACAGAATATTCAGTTGCAGCAGAGCATTAGCGTAAAATTGGATGAACTTAAAACAGAAATTAATAAAGTACAAATCAAATGTGAGAGTAACTATAACAAATTGAAATATGAATTAAATGAAACTTTGAGTAATTCAGTAAAAACTATGAATAACAGAGTTGACAAAATAGAGAGTAATGTGGGGGAAAAATTTGATAAACAAAGACAACAAGTAATTGAAAATTTTGAGGATAATTATAATGATATGGGTAAAAACGTAGTAGTAGAAAGTAAGTTAATAAATGATAACAATAATGTTGAAAATAATGAGAATAATTGTAATGTATTTGAAGAATTAGTATCGGAGGTCGATACGATGAAAATAAGTAATGAAAATACTGATGAATGTGTAGAATGTGATTATGAGATGTTAATGAGTTAGAACGAGAGTGGAAAAATAGTATAGTGATAGAATGTGGGCAGAGGGTAAATTTTCCCATTAATTTTTCTGAACCAGAGTGTTCACAAATGTTGTTTTTGAAGGGCAAGAGACCCGTATTGGTAGATGAATTGAAGTGTATATTGATGTTGTATAATGTTGTACCCTCTGTCTGTAATAATTGTGAGAGAGAAAATGTGATATGGTGGTATGATGAGAGAGATTTAGAGAGAGAGTTGTGTATTGGGAGAGAGATAGAATTATATAAGTTAAAAAGAAATTATAATCAATTGAGAGAAAGGTTAGAGGGGGTGAAGATAAACCATATAAAATACTTACCTGTTGAAAGAGAGATAGAGAATTATTTTGATGATATCTTTATAAACAATAAACACTTACCTGATGTAATAGTAGAGGAATATAAAAATGATAAAATAGCTTACCTGACGTTGACCAATAATACTGATGGAGACTGGACAATAATAACTTATGTTGACAAGGTTTATGAAATATTAATAGGGAATAACCCTATAAGTTATAATGGAATAATGAGTGAAATAAAGTTAATGGATTATTATAATAATAATAATAATAACAAATTGGGTGTGGATAACAATGATGCATGTTATAAATATGTTCGTTATATATATGATGATGGAGGTTGAAATTAAAATGAGTGTATGGACATTGTTAAATATTGTAAATTTTGGTAATGACCTTGCAGATTTGGACATATGAAGTGTGAAACAATTGAACAGTTATTGACGAATAATTTGTAAATAATGTAGCGAATTCAATTGTGTGTATTATGAAATGTTAGGTAAATAATGTGTATATGTAGTAGAAAAATGTTGTGATAATAATAGTAATATTATTAATAGTTTGCAGTCTAAATGAATAATAAAAATAATTATGAAGACAGTAATTGATGATTTGTAAAATTTTGATAATAATCGAAATATGTCGTGTTTTAATACTAAATTGAAGTAAATAATTTGAGATGTTACAATATTGTGATTGAATGTTATATGTTTGAATTTTTATAAGGAATTTAAATTATTTGATGAGATTTCAATTTGATAACAATTAATGAATAAATAAATGTTTGTGGAATAACATAATTGTTAAAATAAATAGATTAATAATAAATTTGGAAATTTTGAAAATCTAATTGCAGCAAAGGATAAATAATGAAATGATGATATATAAAGGAGTTAATGAAAAATTTTAAGTAATAATGTTTATAAGTTTCTATATAAATTAGTTAAAAGAGAATTGTTTGTTTAATGTATGCTAATAATCAAGGTTAATGTCTATTTGTTTATTATGTTATGTAATGTATTATACAAGATATGTGTGTGTGTGGCAGGGAGGTTATCCAGGGGGGTAACGAATTAGAAATTTGTTGTATTTTAATAATGATGACTCGCTACTAAATAATTTTGTTTTGATTTAAAAAATAGATGCACTACATACTTCCTATATTGTTTATTATGTCTTATTGTGTTAATTGCATGTAGTAGGTTAGGAATAAGGATTATAAAATATAATAATATGTTTTCAATGTGTTTATAGATTTTAAATTAAAATGAAATAAAGGTGTGATAGTTAAAATTTTCAATGGGTTGCAAAAGATAGAAGTTGGGTGGTAGTAATTGTTTAAGTAAAACATTAAGTCAGTCCGAGTTGAATATATTGGGGTATTAAAGAGAATGAGAGATGAAATACAAGTAATAGAGAATTTGAGTATAAGTGGAGACACAGTAGAAATGGAGAATATATGTAGAGTTTTGAGTGATATATTGTTGTTTATAATTAATGTTGTTATTTTGTTGTAGTTGTAGTGAGGTAATAAGATTGAGATTTTGGGGATGGCAATTTTGTAGTAGGGGGTAGTGTAATGTGGGAGTCCGCAACATAATGATAAGTTGGGACGGGATTGGGAACGATTTTAGTGGAAAGGGGTTGCCTTAGGTAGAATCCAGGAACCAGATAAGGGAAATGAGCTTTTGGGGGGGGGGAACACATATCCTATGTACAAAGGGTTAGAGAGTATTTTTTTTTTTATATGTATTGAGAGAAGGTGGCGAATTGAGTTAAAGTAGTAAGTAGTTGGGTGTAGAGAAGGGTTAGTAGATTTTTTGATAGAGGGGTGTCATACTAGTTAAAGATTTTGTAAGGGAGCGTTAGAGTAATAAAAGGGGTAAGATTATGGGTAAATGCCAAGTTGATAAAGTGAATTATAATGAATAACTGAGAATCACCCAAATGAATGAAATGGAATAATAATTGCAATGTTATGAAAGAAAAAAAAATATATATATATATATAATAATTTTTTTTGAAAGAGAATTAATAAAAGTCAATTGAGATTAAAAGGTAATTTTATGATTTTATATGCAAATTTAATGATGTTAAGTGTGTAACATTTTAAATACAAATTGTTTATTTTAAGATAATAATAATAATGTGAATTAGGAATGTGCTATGTTTTCTTATGTTATATTGTGTTTGTTAGTATTTAAGAGAATTTGATGAATTTTCTAAATTTTTTAATGCAAATTGGGGATGACAGAGATGTATAATATGGTAATGGTAAATGTTTATTTATATTCTGATGGGAATCAGGGCAATAATTTTGAATTTTGGGATAAAAGTTAACAAGAGAAAGTAGATAGAATGAGATTATGGGATTTTAAAATGGGTATCCTGTTGTTGTTAGGTATTCTGATATATGTTAGAAATAAGTAAAAAACAAAACCAGTGCTTCTTAGCGCAAACCAGCACCGCTAAGGGGAAACAGATCAGTTGGGGATATGGTGTTGTATAAGGCCACTAGTTGATATTTGATTTGTTGTTTCAGTGTTTGGTGATGCTGTGGCGGCGGACCTGAGCTGGCCAGCGCGTCAGAGCAGGGGCGTTAAGTATCTGTCTGACTCTACGGTGTTGGGATCTCGATAGAGAAGTCCAGTATTGTCATTCAGGTGCGGTCACAGTCACCGGACCAAGGGTGAGTTAATTATATTTTTTGTAAACCATACAGGGGGTTGTGGCGACATATCCTGGCTGATCCCTTTAGCAAGTACGAACGTGTCGATGAGATTTTTTAAGCTTTGGCATAAAATATCTCATTGAGGGGGTATTGTAACGGGACATTTTGGGCCTATTTTTGGGGTAATAAAGAAATTTGTATTTTTTATAATAAAACAAATAACATTTTTTTACTATGATAGGAACAAACGTAAACAAAGGTAAATTCAGTGGTAGCGACGGTAGCGACAGTGGCAGCACTGCTGGTGACATTATAAAGGAAAATTATTGAAACGAGTTAAACAACCGACGAAACTGTGCCAAGGTCGGACAATAACATCTTAACACACCGGACACGAGCAGTGTGTGTGTCCGCTGGCTGTGCGTGATTTTCGCGCCCGCACCTTATAAAATGTGACTAATATATCGAAAATTTGTTTTAACAATAGCTATACCTATGAAAACATGTGATTAACAGTATTAAAGTAAATACAGTTCGGAAATTATGCTTTAAATGAAAGTGCGCACGATAGCAATGTGACGTCTTCTGGACTCGAATTCAGACTCAATGCCAGATAAGTTATTACAAGGATATATACAAAACTATCAAAATTTATTATTTTCAGAAACTAAAATCGATGGGGCAAATTAAATAACATATGAGTTTAAGGGGAATATCTAAAATGGGTTGCATGTGAGAGTGTGTGAGGGGTCTTGCTTAATTATATATATTAAACTATGAAGTGCTGGTTTACGTTTTAAAATTAATCTTAGGTTTATAAAATGTATTTATTTCTATTCTAAAGAGAAAATCATGCATAATAAATGTTATTATTGTCTTTCTATAAGATCGTAACAAAGTAGGAGAAAGTAAGGGGAATATTTGTATCTATAAAATTTGAAATTATGTTAAGGGCTATATTTTCATGTTTTCTTTTGTAGTGTGAAAATGAATTAAAATAGGTGTGATGGTAATTCAGTTGTACTTTCTTAAATAACCAGTTCTGCACTTCCCGGTTCGCTGATTCGAACCTTGGTAAGTTTTCCTTACAGTTGGCAATACAAGATGGCGCCCGAAGAAATTATTTAGAAAGTAATTGAGTCAAAAGTAAATTCCCTTAGGTTTAATTAATATCAATAAATATCTAATAGTACAATTGGCTTGTGAACAGGGACATTTATATAATATAATTATATAAATACAGCCTACTGGGAGAGCAGAATGGTTGTTTGGAATAGGAAATAAAATTTTTGTGTGTACGTAAAATAGACGTATAAAGATAAGGTTATGTTACGATTATGTGTAGTATGGGTGAGTAGAATATTCTTTTTAATAAGTATGTGTTACATATAATAATATGTTACAAAGAAATATATCTAAAAGATTTAAAAAAAAAAAAAAAAAAATGGCAGATAATAATGACGTCAGCTTATCTGACAGCCAGATAGAAGGCCAAATAAGTAGCGACTCCGGAATTCAAACAACTGACAGTAGTCTTGAGGAGTCAAAAATAATACAGACAGTTGTGATTCATTCAACACCTATTTTAGGAAATCAAAATCAGAAGTCTGACGAAAGTGATATGTTAACCCGATTGTACAACATGATGTACAATAGTATAGAAAAACAAGATAGTAGTTTTAGAGAATTGAAAAACGAGATGCAAGAATTTAAAAGTAATGTAAATGAGAAATTAGATATACAGAATGGCAAGTTTGATGCAATTGACAAAAAATTTGAGAGTCGTTTTAACTCTAGTGATGAAAAATTTGACCGTCGTTTTGACGTTCAGAATAACAATTTTAATATCAAATTCGAACAACAGAATATTCAGTTGCAGCAGAGCATTAGCGTAAAATTGGATGAACTTAAAACAGAAATTAATAAAGTACAAATCAAATGTGAGAGTAACTATAACAAATTGAAATATGAATTAAATGAAACTTTGAGTAATTCAGTAAAAACTATGAATAACAGAGTTGACAAAATAGAGAGTAATGTGGGGGAAAAATTTGATAAACAAAGACAACAAGTAATTGAAAATTTTGAGGATAATTATAATGATATGGGTAAAAACGTAGTAGTAGAAAGTAAGTTAATAAATGATAACAATAATGTTGAAAATAATGAGAATAATTGTAATGTATTTGAAGAATTAGTATCGGAGGTCGATACGATGAAAATAAGTAATGAAAATACTGATGAATGTGTAGAATGTGATTATGAGATGTTAATGAGTTAGAACGAGAGTGGAAAAATAGTATAGTGATAGAATGTGGGCAGAGGGTAAATTTTCCCATTAATTTTTCTGAACCAGAGTGTTCACAAATGTTGTTTTTGAAGGGCAAGAGACCCGTATTGGTAGATGAATTGAAGTGTATATTGATGTTGTATAATGTTGTACCCTCTGTCTGTAATAATTGTGAGAGAGAAAATGTGATATGGTGGTATGATGAGAGAGATTTAGAGAGAGAGTTGTGTATTGGGAGAGAGATAGAATTATATAAGTTAAAAAGAAATTATAATCAATTGAGAGAAAGGTTAGAGGGGGTGAAGATAAACCATATAAAATACTTACCTGTTGAAAGAGAGATAGAGAATTATTTTGATGATATCTTTATAAACAATAAACACTTACCTGATGTAATAGTAGAGGAATATAAAAATGATAAAATAGCTTACCTGACGTTGACCAATAATACTGATGGAGACTGGACAATAATAACTTATGTTGACAAGGTTTATGAAATATTAATAGGGAATAACCCTATAAGTTATAATGGAATAATGAGTGAAATAAAGTTAATGGATTATTATAATAATAATAATAATAACAAATTGGGTGTGGATAACAATGATGCATGTTATAAATATGTTCGTTATATATATGATGATGGAGGTTGAAATTAAAATGAGTGTATGGACATTGTTAAATATTGTAAATTTTGGTAATGACCTTGCAGATTTGGACATATGAAGTGTGAAACAATTGAACAGTTATTGACGAATAATTTGTAAATAATGTAGCGAATTCAATTGTGTGTATTATGAAATGTTAGGTAAATAATGTGTATATGTAGTAGAAAAATGTTGTGATAATAATAGTAATATTATTAATAGTTTGCAGTCTAAATGAATAATAAAAATAATTATGAAGACAGTAATTGATGATTTGTAAAATTTTGATAATAATCGAAATATGTCGTGTTTTAATACTAAATTGAAGTAAATAATTTGAGATGTTACAATATTGTGATTGAATGTTATATGTTTGAATTTTTATAAGGAATTTAAATTATTTGATGAGATTTCAATTTGATAACAATTAATGAATAAATAAATGTTTGTGGAATAACATAATTGTTAAAATAAATAGATTAATAATAAATTTGGAAATTTTGAAAATCTAATTGCAGCAAAGGATAAATAATGAAATGATGATATATAAAGGAGTTAATGAAAAATTTTAAGTAATAATGTTTATAAGTTTCTATATAAATTAGTTAAAAGAGAATTGTTTGTTTAATGTATGCTAATAATCAAGGTTAATGTCTATTTGTTTATTATGTTATGTAATGTATTATACAAGATATGTGTGTGTGTGGCAGGGAGGTTATCCAGGGGGGTAACGAATTAGAAATTTGTTGTATTTTAATAATGATGACTCGCTACTAAATAATTTTGTTTTGATTTAAAAAATAGATGCACTACATACTTCCTATATTGTTTATTATGTCTTATTGTGTTAATTGCATGTAGTAGGTTAGGAATAAGGATTATAAAATATAATAATATGTTTTCAATGTGTTTATAGATTTTAAATTAAAATGAAATAAAGGTGTGATAGTTAAAATTTTCAATGGGTTGCAAAAGATAGAAGTTGGGTGGTAGTAATTGTTTAAGTAAAACATTAAGTCAGTCCGAGTTGAATATATTGGGGTATTAAAGAGAATGAGAGATGAAATACAAGTAATAGAGAATTTGAGTATAAGTGGAGACACAGTAGAAATGGAGAATATATGTAGAGTTTTGAGTGATATATTGTTGTTTATAATTAATGTTGTTATTTTGTTGTAGTTGTAGTGAGGTAATAAGATTGAGATTTTGGGGATGGCAATTTTGTAGTAGGGGGTAGTGTAATGTGGGAGTCCGCAACATAATGATAAGTTGGGACGGGATTGGGAACGATTTTAGTGGAAAGGGGTTGCCTTAGGTAGAATCCAGGAACCAGATAAGGGAAATGAGCTTTTGGGGGGGAACACATATCCTATGTACAAAGGGTTAGAGAGTATTTTTTTTTTTATATGTATTGAGAGAAGGTGGCGAATTGAGTTAAAGTAGTAAGTAGTTGGGTGTAGAGAAGGGTTAGTAGATTTTTTGATAGAGGGGTGTCATACTAGTTAAAGATTTTGTAAGGGAGCGTTAGAGTAATAAAAGGGGTAAGATTATGGGTAAATGCCAAGTTGATAAAGTGAATTATAATGAATAACTGAGAATCACCCAAATGAATGAAATGGAATAATAATTGCAATGTTATGAAAGAAAAAAAAATATATATATATATAATAATTTTTTTTGAAAGAGAATTAATAAAAGTCAATTGAGATTAAAAGGTAATTTTATGATTTTATATGCAAATTTAATGATGTTAAGTGTGTAACATTTTAAATACAAATTGTTTATTTTAAGATAATAATAATAATGTGAATTAGGAATGTACTATGTTTTCTTATGTTATATTGTGTTTGTTAGTATTTAAGAGAATTTGATGAATTTTATAAATTTTTTAATGCAAATTGGGGATGACAGAGATGTATAATATGGTAATGGTAAATGTTTATTTATATTCTGATGGGAATCAGGGCAATAATTTTGAATTTTGGGATAAAAGTTAACAAGAGAAAGTAGATAGAATGAGATTATGGGATTTTAAAATGGGTATCCTGTTGTTGTTAGGTATTCTGATATATGTTAGAAATAAGTAAAAAACAAAACCAGTGCTTCTTAGCGCAAACCAGCACCGCTAAGGGGAAACAGATCAGTTGGGGATATGGTGTTGTATAAGGCCACTAGTTGATATTTGATTTGTTGTTTCAGTGTTTGGTGATGCTGTGGCGGCGGACCTGAGCTGGCCAGCGCGTCAGAGCAGGGGCGTTAAGTATCTGTCTGACTCTACGGTGTTGGGATCTCGATAGAGAAGTCCAGTATTGTCATTCAGGTGCGGTCACAGTCACCGGACCAAGGGTGAGTTAATTATATTTTTTGTAAACCATACAGGGGGTTGTGGCGACATATCCTGGCTGATCCCTTTAGCAAGTACGAACGTGTCGATGAGATTTTTTAAGCTTTGGCATAAAATATCTCATTGAGGGGGTATTGTAACGGGACATTTTGGGCCTATTTTTGGGGTAATAAAGAAATTTGTATTTTTTATAATAAAACAAATAACATTTTTTTATATGATAGGAACAAACGTAAACAAAGGTAAATTCAGTGGTAGCGACGGTAGCGACAGTGGCAGCACTGCTGGTGACATTATAAAGGAAAATTATTGAAACGAGTTAAACAACCGACGAAACTGTGCCAAGGTCGGACAATAACATCTTAACACACCGGACACGAGCAGTGTGTGTGTCCGCTGGCTGTGCGTGATTTTCGCGCCCGCACCTTATAAAATGTGACTAATATATCGAAAATTTGTTTTAACAATAGCTATACCTATGAAAACATGTGATTAACAGTATTAAAGTAAATACAGTTCGGAAATTATGCTTTAAATGAAAGTGCGCACGATAGCAATGTGACGTCTTCTGGACTCGAATTCAGACTCAATGCCAGATAAGTTATTACAAGGATATATACAAAACTATCAAAATTTATTATTTTCAGAAACTAAAATCGATGGGGCAAATTAAATAACATATGAGTTTAAGGGGAATATCTAAAATGGGTTGCATGTGAGAGTGTGTGAGGGGTCTTGCTTAATTATATATATTAAACTATGAAGTGCTGGTTTACGTTTTAAAATTAATCTTAGGTTTATAAAATGTATTTATTTCTATTCTAAAGAGAAAATCATGCATAATAAATGTTATTATTGTCTTTCTATAAGATCGTAACAAAGTAGGAGAAAGTAAGGGGAATATTTGTATCTATAAAATTTGAAATTATGTTAAGGGCTATATTTTCATGTTTTCTTTTGTAGTGTGAAAATGAATTAAAATAGGTGTGATGGTAATTCAGTTGTACTTTCTTAAATAACCAGTTCTGCACTTCCCGGTTCGCTGATTCGAACCTTGGTAAGTTTTCCTTACAGTTGGCAATACAAGATGGCGCCCGAAGAAATTATTTAGAAAGTAATTGAGTCAAAAGTAAATTCCCTTAGGTTTAATTAATATCAATAAATATCTAATAGTACAATTGGCTTGTGAACAGGGACATTTATATAATATAATTATATAAATACAGCCTACTGGGAGAGCAGAATGGTTGTTTGGAATAGGAAATAAAATTTTTGTGTGTACGTAAAATAGACGTATAAAGATAAGGTTATGTTATGATTATGTGTAGTATGGGTGAGTAGAATATTCTTTTTAATAAGTATGTGTTACATATAATAATATGTTACAAAGAAATATATCTAAAAGATTTAAAAAAAAAAAAAAAAATGGCAGATAATAATGACGTCAGCTTATCTGACAGCCAGATAGAAGGCCAAATAAGTAGCGACTCCGGAATTCAAACAACTGACAGTAGTCTTGAGGAGTCAAAAATAATACAGACAGTTGTGATTCATTCAACACCTATTTTAGGAAATCAAAATCAGAAGTCTGACGAAAGTGATATGTTAACCCGATTGTACAACATGATGTACAATAGTATAGAAAAACAAGATAGTAGTTTTAGAGAATTGAAAAACGAGATGCAAGAATTTAAAAGTAATGTAAATGAGAAATTAGATATACAGAATGGCAAGTTTGATGCAATTGACAAAAAATTTGAGAGTCGTTTTAACTCTAGTGATGAAAAATTTGACCGTCGTTTTGACGTTCAGAATAACAATTTTAATATCAAATTCGAACAACAGAATATTCAGTTGCAGCAGAGTATTAGCGTAAAATTGGATGAACTTAAAACAGAAATTAATAAAGTACAAATCAAATGTGAGAGTAACTATAACAAATTGAAATATGAATTAAATGAAACTTTGAGTAATTCAGTAAAAACTATGAATAACAGAGTTGACAAAATAGAGAGTAATGTGGGGGAAAAATTTGATAAACAAAGACAACAGGTAATTGAAAATTTTGAGGATAATTATAATGATATGGGTAAAAACGTAGTAGTAGAAAGTAAGTTAATAAATGATAACAATAATGTTGAAAATAATGAGAATAATTGTAATGTATTTGAAGAATTAGTATCGGAGGTCGATACGATGAAAATAAGTAATGAAAATACTGATGAATGTGTAGAATGTGATTATGAGATGTTAATGAGTTAGAACGAGAGTGGAAAAATAGTATAGTGATAGAATGTGGGCAGAGGGTAAATTTTCCCATTAATTTTTCTGAACCAGAGTGTTCACAAATGTTGTTTTTGAAGGGCAAGAGACCCGTATTGGTAGATGAATTGAAGTGTATATTGATGTTGTATAATGTTGTACCCTCTGTCTGTAATAATTGTGAGAGAGAAAATGTGATATGGTGGTATGATGAGAGAGATTTAGAGAGAGAGTTGTGTATTGGGAGAGAGATAGAATTATATAAGTTAAAAAGAAATTATAATCAATTGAGAGAAAGGTTAGAGGGGGTGAAGATAAACCATATAAAATACTTACCTGTTGAAAGAGAGATAGAGAATTATTTTGATGATATCTTTATAAACAATAAACACTTACCTGATGTAATAGTAGAGGAATATAAAAATGATAAAATAGCTTACCTGACGTTGACCAATAATACTGATGGAGACTGGACAATAATAACTTATGTTGACAAGGTTTATGAAATATTAATAGGGAATAACCCTATAAGTTATAATGGAATAATGAGTGAAATAAAGTTAATGGATTATTATAATAATAATAATAATAATAACAAATTGGGTGTGGATAACAATGATGCATGTTATAAATATGTTCGTTATATATATGATGATGGAGGTTGAAATTAAAATGAGTGTATGGACATTGTTAAATATTGTAAATTTTGGTAATGACCTTGCAGATTTGGACATATGAAGTGTGAAACAATTGAACAGTTATTGACGAATAATTTGTAAATAATGTAGCGAATTCAATTGTGTGTATTATGAAATGTTAGGTAAATAATGTGTATATGTAGTAGAAAAATGTTGTGATAATAATAGTAATATTATTAATAGTTTGCAGTCTAAATGAATAATAAAAATAATTATGAAGACGGTAATTGATGATTTGTAAAATTTTGATAATAATCGAAATATGTCGTGTTTTAATACTAAATTGAAGTAAATAATTTGAGATGTTACAATATTGTGATTGAATGTTATGTGTTTGAATTTTTATAAGGAATTTAAATTATTTGATGAGATTTCAATTTGATAACAATTAATGAATAAATAAATGTTTGTGGAATAACATAATTGTTAAAATAAATAGATTAATAATAAATTTGGAAATTTTGAAAATCTAATTGCAGCAAAGGATAAATAATGAAATGATGATATATAAAGGAGTTAATGAAAAATTTTAAGTAATAATGTTTATAAGTTTCTATATAAATTAGTTAAAAGAGAATTGTTTGTTTAATGTATGCTAATAATCAAGGTTAATGTCTATTTGTTTATTATGTTATGTAATGTATTATACAAGATATGTGTGTGTGTGGCAGGGAGGTTATCCAGGGGGGTAACGAATTAGAAATTTGTTGTATTTTAATAATGATGACTCGCTACTAAATAATTTTGTTTTGATTTAAAAAATAGATGCACTACATACTTCCTATATTGTTTATTATGTCTTATTGTGTTAATTGCATGTAGTAGGTTAGGAATAAGGATTATAAAATATAATAATATGTTTTCAATGTGTTTATAGATTTTAAATTAAAATGAAATAAAGGTGTGATAGTTAAAATTTTCAATGGGTTGCAAAAGATAGAAGTTGGGTGGTAGTAATTGTTTAAGTAAAACATTAAGTCAGTCCGAGTTGAATATATTGGGGTATTAAAGAGAATGAGAGATGAAATACAAGTAATAGAGAATTTGAGTATAAGTGGAGACACAGTAGAAATGGAGAATATATGTAGAGTTTTGAGTGATATATTGTTGTTTATAATTAATGTTGTTATTTTGTTGTAGTTGTAGTGAGGTAATAAGATTGAGATTTTGGGGATGGCAATTTTGTAGTAGGGGGTAGTGTAATGTGGGAGTCCGCAACATAATGATAAGTTGGGACGGGATTGGGAACGATTTTAGTGGAAAGGGGTTGCCTTAGGTAGAATCCAGGAACCAGATAAGGGAAATGAGCTTTTGGGGGGGGGAACACATATCCTATGTACAAAGGGTTAGAGAGTATTTTTTTTTTTATATGTATTGAGAGAAGGTGGCGAATTGAGTTAAAGTAGTAAGTAGTTGGGTGTAGAGAAGGGTTAGTAGATTTTTTGATAGAGGGGTGTCATACTAGTTAAAGATTTTGTAAGGGAGCGTTAGAGTAATAAAAGGGGTAAGATTATGGGTAAATGCCAAGTTGATAAAGTGAATTATAATGAATAACTGAGAATCACCCAAATGAATGAAATGGAATAATAATTGCAATGTTATGAAAGAAAAAAAATATATATATATAATAATTTTTTTTGAAAGAGAATTAATAAAAGTCAATTGAGATTAAAAGGTAATTTTATGATTTTATATGCAAATTTAATGATGTTAAGTGTGTAACATTTTAAATACAAATTGTTTATTTTAAGATAATAATAATAATGTGAATTAGGAATGTACTATGTTTTCTTATGTTATATTTGTTTGTTAGTATTTAAGAGAATTTGATGAATTTTATAAATTTTTTAATGCAAATTGGGGATGACAGAGATGTATAATATGGTAATGGTAAATGTTTATTTATATTCTGATGGGAATCAGGGCAATAATTTTGAATTTTGGGATAAAAGTTAACAAGAGAAAGTAGATAGAATGAGATTATGGGATTTTAAAATGGGTATCCTGTTGTTGTTAGGTATTCTGATATATGTTAGAAATAAGTAAAAAACAAAACCAGTGCTTCTTAGCGCAAACCAGCACCGCTAAGGGGAAACAGATCAGTTGGGGATATGGTGTTGTATAAGGCCACTAGTTGATATTTGATTTGTTGTTTCAGTGTTTGGTGATGCTGTGGCGGCGGACCTGAGCTGGCCAGCGCGTCAGAGCAGGGGCGTTAAGTATCTGTCTGACTCTACGGTGTTGGGATCTCGATAGAGAAGTCCAGTATTGTCATTCAGGTGCGGTCACAGTCACCGGACCAAGGGTGAGTTAATTATATTTTTTGTAAACCATACAGGGGGTTGTGGCGACATATCCTGGCTGATCCCTTTAGCAAGTACGAACGTGTCGATGAGATTTTTTAAGCTTTGGCATAAAATATCTCATTGAGGGGGTATTGTAACGGGACATTTTGGGCCTATTTTTGGGGTAATAAAGAAATTTGTATTTTTTATAATAAAACAAATAACATTTTTTTACTATTATAGGAACAAACGTAAACAAAGGTAAATTCAGTGGTAGCGACGGTAGCAACAGTGGCAGCACTGCTGGTGACATTATAAAGGAAAATTATTGAAACGAGTTAAACAACCGACGAAACTGTGCCAAGGTCGGACAATAACATCTTAACACACCGGACACGAGCAGTGTGTGTGTCCGCTGGCTGTGCGTGATTTTCGCGCCCGCACCTTATAAAATGTGACTAATATATCGAAAATTTGTTTTAACAATAGCTATACCTATGAAAACATGTGATTAACAGTATTAAAGTAAATACAGTTCGGAAATTATGCTTTAAATGAAAGTGCGCACGAAAGCAATGTGACGTCTTCTGGACTCGAATTCAGACTCAATGCCAGATAAGTTATTACAAGGATATATACAAAACTATCAAAATTTATTATTTTCAGAAACTAAAATCGATGGGGCAAATTAAATAACATATGAGTTTAAGGGGAATATCTAAAATGGGTTGCATGTGAGAGTGTGTGAGGGGTCTTGCTTAATTATATATATTAAACTATGAAGTGCTGGTTTACGTTTTAAAATTAATCTTAGGTTTATAAAATGTATTTATTTCTATTCTAAAGAGAAAATCATGCATAATAAATGTTATTATTGTCTTTCTATAAGATCGTAACAAAGTAGGAGAAAGTAAGGGGAATATTTGTATCTATAAAATTTGAAATTATGTTAAGGGCTATATTTTCATGTTTTCTTTTGTAGTGTGAAAATTAATTAAAATAGGTGTGATGGTAATTCAGTTGTACTTTCTTAAATAACCAGTTCTGCACTTCCCGGTTCGCTGATTCGAACCTTGGTAAGTTTTCCTTACAGTTGGCAATACAAGATGGCGCCCGAAGAAATTATTTAGAAAGTAATTGAGTCAAAAGTAAATTCCCTTAGGTTTAATTAATATCAATAACTATCTAATAGTAAAATTGGCTTGTGAACAGGGACATTTATATAATATAATTATATAAATACAGCCTACTGGGAGACCAGAATGGTTGTTTGGAATAGGAAATAAAATTTTTGTGTGTACGTAAAATAGACGTATAAAGATAAGGTTATGTTATGATTATGTGTAGTATGGGTGAGTAGAATATTCTTTTTAATAAGTATGTGTTACATATAATAATATGTTACAAAGAAATATATCTAAAAGATTTAAAAAAAAAAAAAAAAATGGCAGATAATAATGACGTCAGCTTATCTGACAGCCAGATAGAAGGCCAAATAAGTAGCGACTCCGGAATTCAAACAACTGACAGTAGTCTTGAGGAGTCAAAAATAATACAGACAGTTGTGATTCATTCAACACCTATTTTAGGAAATCAAAATCAGAAGTCTGACGAAAGTGATATGTTAACCCGATTGTACAACATGATGTACAATAGTATAGAAAAACAAGATAGTAGTTTTAGAGAATTGAAAAACGAGATGCAAGAATTTAAAAGTAATGTAAATGAGAAATTAGATATACAGAATGGCAAGTTTGATGCAATTGACAAAAAATTTGAGAGTCGTTTTAACTCTAGTGATGAAAAATTTGACCGTCGTTTTGACGTTCAGAATAACAATTTTAATATCAAATTCGAACAACAGAATATTCAGTTGCAGCAGAGTATTAGCGTAAAATTGGATGAACTTAAAACAGAAATTAATAAAGTACAAATCAAATGTGAGAGTAACTATAACAAATTGAAATATGAATTAAATGAAACTTTGAGTAATTCAGTAAAAACTATGAATAACAGAGTTGACAAAATAGAGAGTAATGTGGGGGAAAAATTTGATAAACAAAGACAACAGGTAATTGAAAATTTTGAGGATAATTATAATGATATTGGTAAAAACGTAGTAGTAGAAAGTAAGTTAATAAATGATAACAATAATGTTGAAAATAATGAGAATAATTGTAATGTATTTGAAGAATTAGTATCGGAGGTCGATACGATGAAAATAAGTAATGAAAATACTGATGAATGTGTAGAATGTGATTATGAGATGTTAATGAGTTAGAACGAGAGTGGAAAAATAGTATAGTGATAGAATGTGGGCAGAGGGTAAATTTTCCCATTAATTTTTCTGAACCAGAGTGTTCACAAATGTTGTTTTTGAAGGGCAAGAGACCCGTATTGGTAGATGAATTGAAGTGTATATTGATGTTGTATAATGTTGTACCCTCTGTCTGTAATAATTGTGAGAGAGAAAATGTGATATGGTGGTATGATGAGAGAGATTTAGAGAGAGAGTTGTGTATTGGGAGAGAGATAGAATTATATAAGTTAAAAAGAAATTATAATCAATTGAGAGAAAGGTTAGAGGGGGTGAAGATAAACCATATAAAATACTTACCTGTTGAAAGAGAGATAGAGAATTATTTTGATGATATCTTTATAAACAATAAACACTTACCTGATGTAATAGTAGAGGAATATAAAAATGATAAAATAGCTTACCTGACGTTGACCAATAATACTGATGGAGACTGGACAATAATAACTTATGTTGACAAGGTTTATGAAATATTAATAGGGAATAACCCTATAAGTTATAATGGAATAATGAATGAAATAAAGTTAATGGATTATTATAATAATAATAATAACAAATTGGGTGTGGATAACAATGATGCATGTTATAAATATGTTCGTTATATATATGATGATGGAGGTTGAAATTAAAATGAGTGTATGGGCATTGTTAAATATTGTAAATTTTGGTAATGACCTTGCAGATTTGGACATATGAAGTATGAAACAATTGAACAGTTATTGACGAATAATTTGTAAATAATGTAGCGAATTCAATTGTGTGTATTATGAAATGTTAGGTAAATAATGTGTATATGTAGTAGAAAAATGTTGTGATAATAATAGTAATATTATTAATAGTTTGCAGTCTAAATGAATAATAAAAATAATTATGAAGACAGTAATTGATGATTTGTAAAATTTTGATAATAATCGAAATATGTCGTGTTTTAATACTAAATTGAAGTAAATAATTTGAGATGTTACAATATTGTGATTGAATGTTATATGTTTGAATTTTTATAAGGAATTTAAATTATTTGATGAGATTTCAATTTGATAACAATTAATGAATAAATAAATGTTTGTGGAATAACATAATTGTTAAAATAAATAGATTAATAATAAATTTGGAAATTTTGAAAATCTAATTGCAGCAAAGGATAAATAATGAAATGATGATATATAAAGGAGTTAATGAAAAATTTTAAGTAATAATGTTTATAAGTTTCTATATAAATTAGTTAAAAGAGAATTGTTTGTTTAATGTATGCTAATAATCAAGGTTAATGTCTATTTGTTTATTATGTTATGTAATGTATTATACAAGATATGTGTGTGTGTGGCAGGGAGGTTATCCAGGGGGGTAACGAATTAGAAATTTGTTGTATTTTAATAATGATGACTCGCTACTAAATAATTTTGTTTTGATTTAAAAAATAGATGCACTACATACTTCCTATATTGTTTATTATGTCTTATTGTGTTAATTGCATGTAGTAGGTTA
Organism: Magicicada septendecula; assembly: GCA_034769895.1. NCBI lineage: Eukaryota > Metazoa > Arthropoda > Insecta > Hemiptera > Cicadidae > Magicicada > Magicicada septendecula. Next base: position 1,189,290,446 of record CM068367.1, on the reverse strand, counting down.
GGAATAAGGATTATAAAATATAATAATATGTTTTCAATGTGTTTATAGATTTTAAATTAAAATGAAATAAAGGTGTGATAGTTAAAATTTTCAATGGGTTGCAAAAGATAGAAGTTGGGTGGTAGTAATTGTTTAAGTAAAACATTAAGTCAGTCCGAGTTGAATATATTGGGGTATTAAAGAGAATGAGAGATGAAATACAAGTAATAGAGAATTTGAGTATAAGTGGAGACACAGTAGAAATGGAGAATATATGTAGAGTTTTGAGTGATATATTGTTGTTTATAATTAATGTTGTTATTTTGTTGTAGTTGTAGTGAGGTAATAAGATTGAGATTTTGGGGATGGCAATTTTGTAGTAGGGGGTAGTGTAATGTGGGAGTCCGCAACATAATGATAAGTTGGGACGGGATTGGGAACGATTTTAGTGGAAAGGGGTTGCCTTAGGTAGAATCCAGGAACCAGATAAGGGAAATGAGCTTTTGGGGGGGGGAACACATATCCTATGTACAAAGGGTTAGAGAGTATTTTTTTTTTATATGTATTGAGAGAAGGTGGCGAATTGAGTTAAAGTAGTAAGTAGTTGGGTGTAGAGAAGGGTTAGTAGATTTTTTGATAGAGGGGTGTCATACTAGTTAAAGATTTTGTAAGGGAGCGTTAGAGTAATAAAAGGGGTAAGATTATGGGTAAATGCCAAGTTGATAAAGTGAATTATAATGAATAACTGAGAATCACCCAAATGAATGAAATGGAATAATAATTGCAATGTTATGAAAGAAAAAAAAAATATATATATAATAATTTTTTTTGAAAGAGAATTAATAAAAGTCAATTGAGATTAAAAGGTAATTTTATGATTTTATATGCAAATTTAATGATGTTAAGTGTGTAACATTTTAAATACAAATTGTTTATTTTAAGATAATAATAATAATGTGAATTAGGAATGTACTATGTTTTCTTATGTTATATTGTGTTTGTTAGTATTTAAGAGAATTTGATGAATTTTATAAATTTTTTAATGCAAATTGGGGATGACAGAGATGTATAATATGGTAATGGTAAATGTTTATTTATATTCTGATGGGAATCAGGGCAATAATTTTGAATTTTGGGATAAAAGTTAACAAGAGAAAGTAGATAGAATGAGATTATGGGATTTTAAAATGGGTATCCTGTTGTTGTTAGGTATTCTGATATATGTTAGAAATAAGTAAAAAACAAAACCAGTGCTTCTTAGCGCAAACCAGCACCGCTAAGGGGAAACAGATCAGTTGGGGATATGGTGTTGTATAAGGCCACTAGTTGATATTTGATTTGTTGTTTCAGTGTTTGGTGATGCTGTGGCGGCGGACCTGAGCTGGCCAGCGCGTCAGAGCAGGGGCGTTAAGTATCTGTCTGACTCTACGGTGTTGGGATCTCGATAGAGAAGTCCAGTATTGTCATTCAGGTGCGGTCACAGTCACCGGACCAAGGGTGAGTTAATTATATTTTTTGTAAACCATACAGGGGGTTGTGGCGACATATCCTGGCTGATCCCTTTAGCAAGTACGAACGTGTCGATGAGATTTTTTAAGCTTTGGCATAAAATATCTCATTGAGGGGGTATTGTAACGGGACATTTTGGGCCTATTTTTGGGGTAATAAAGAAATTTGTATTTTTTATAATAAAACAAATAACATGTTTTTACTATGATAGGAACAAACGTAAACAAAGGTAAATTCAGTGGTAGCGACGGTAGCGACAGTGGCAGCACTGCTGGTGACATTATAAAGGAAAATTATTGAAACGAGTTAAACAACCGACGAAACTGTGCCAAGGTCGGACAATAACATCTTAACACACCGGACACGAGCAGTGTGTGTGTCCGCTGGCTGTGCGTGATTTTCGCGCCCGCACCTTATAAAATGTGACTAATATATCGAAAATTTGTTTTAACAATAGCTATACCTATGAAAACATGTGATTAACAGTATTAAAGTAAATACAGTTCGGAAATTATGCTTTAAATGAAAGTGCGCACGAAAGCAATGTGACGTCTTCTGGACTCGAATTCAGACTCAATGCCAGATAAGTTATTACAAGGATATATACAAAACTATCAAAATTTATTATTTTCAGAAACTAAAATCGATGGGGCAAATTAAATAACATATGAGTTTAAGGGGAATATCTAAAATGGGTTGCATGTGAGAGTGTGTGAGGGGTCTTGCTTAATTATATATATTAAACTATGAAGTGCTGGTTTACGTTTTAAAATTAATCTTAGGTTTATAAAATGTATTTATTTCTATTCTAAAGAGAAAATCATGCATAATAAATGTTATTATTGTCTTTCTATAAGATCGTAACAAAGTAGGAGAAAGTAAGGGGAATATTTGTATCTATAAAATTTGAAATTATGTTAAGGGCTATATTTTCATGTTTTCTTTTGTAGTGTGAAAATTAATTAAAATAGGTGTGATGGTAATTCAGTTGTACTTTCTTAAATAACCAGTTCTGCACTTCCCGGTTCGCTGATTCGAACCTTGGTAAGTTTTCCTTACAGTTGGCAATACAAGATGGCGCCCGAAGAAATTATTTAGAAAGTAATTGAGTCAAAAGTAAATTCCCTTAGGTTTAATTAATATCAATAACTATCTAATAGTAAAATTGGCTTGTGAACAGGGACATTTATATAATATAATTATATAAATACAGCCTACTGGGAGACCAGAATGGTTGTTTGGAATAGGAAATAAAATTTTTGTGTGTACGTAAAATAGACGTATAAAGATAAGGTTATGTTATGATTATGTGTAGTATGGGTGAGTAGAATATTCTTTTTAATAAGTATGTGTTACATATAATAATATGTTACAAAGAAATATATCTAAAAGATTTAAAAAAAAAAAAAAAAATGGCAGATAATAATGACGTCAGCTTATCTGACAGCCAGATAGAAGGCCAAATAAGTAGCGACTCCGGAATTCAAACAACTGACAGTAGTCTTGAGGAGTCAAAAATAATACAGACAGTTGTGATTCATTCAACACCTATTTTAGGAAATCAAAATCAGAAGTCTGACGAAAGTGATATGTTAACCCGATTGTACAACATGATGTACAATAGTATAGAAAAACAAGATAGTAGTTTTAGAGAATTGAAAAACGAGATGCAAGAATTTAAAAGTAATGTAAATGAGAAATTAGATATACAGAATGGCAAGTTTGATGCAATTGACAAAAAATTTGAGAGTCGTTTTAACTCTAGTGATGAAAAATTTGACCGTCGTTTTGACGTTCAGAATAACAATTTTAATATCAAATTCGAACAACAGAATATTCAGTTGCAGCAGAGTATTAGCGTAAAATTGGATGAACTTAAAACAGAAATTAATAAAGTACAAATCAAATGTGAGAGTAACTATAACAAATTGAAATATGAATTAAATGAAACTTTGAGTAATTCAGTAAAAACTATGAATAACAGAGTTGACAAAATAGAGAGTAATGTGGGGGAAAAATTTGATAAACAAAGACAACAGGTAATTGAAAATTTTGAGGATAATTATAATGATATTGGTAAAAACGTAGTAGTAGAAAGTAAGTTAATAAATGATAACAATAATGTTGAAAATAATGAGAATAATTGTAATGTATTTGAAGAATTAGTATCGGAGGTCGATACGATGAAAATAAGTAATGAAAATACTGATGAATGTGTAGAATGTGATTATGAGATGTTAATGAGTTAGAACGAGAGTGGAAAAATAGTATAGTGATAGAATGTGGGCAGAGGGTAAATTTTCCCATTAATTTTTCTGAACCAGAGTGTTCACAAATGTTGTTTTTGAAGGGCAAGAGACCCGTATTGGTAGATGAATTGAAGTGTATATTGATGTTGTATAATGTTGTACCCTCTGTCTGTAATAATTGTGAGAGAGAAAATGTGATATGGTGGTATGATGAGAGAGATTTAGAGAGAGAGTTGTGTATTGGGAGAGAGATAGAATTATATAAGTTAAAAAGAAATTATAATCAATTGAGAGAAAGGTTAGAGGGGGTGAAGATAAACCATATAAAATACTTACCTGTTGAAAGAGAGATAGAGAATTATTTTGATGATATCTTTATAAACAATAAACACTTACCTGATGTAATAGTAGAGGAATATAAAAATGATAAAATAGCTTACCTGACGTTGACCAATAATACTGATGGAGACTGGACAATAATAACTTATGTTGACAAGGTTTATGAAATATTAATAGGGAATAACCCTATAAGTTATAATGGAATAATGAATGAAATAAAGTTAATGGATTATTATAATAATAATAATAACAAATTGGGTGTGGATAACAATGATGCATGTTATAAATATGTTCGTTATATATATGATGATGGAGGTTGAAATTAAAATGAGTGTATGGACATTGTTAAATATTGTAAATTTTGGTAATGACCTTGCAGATTTGGACATATGAAGTATGAAACAATTGAACAGTTATTGACGAATAATTTGTAAATAATGTAGCGAATTCAATTGTGTGTATTATGAAATGTTAGGTAAATAATGTGTATATGTAGTAGAAAAATGTTGTGATAATAATAGTAATATTATTAATAGTTTGCAGTCTAAATGAATAATAAAAATAATTATGAAGACAGTAATTGATGATTTGTAAAATTTTGATAATAATCGAAATATGTCGTGTTTTAATACTAAATTGAAGTAAATAATTTGAGATGTTACAATATTGTGATTGAATGTTATATGTTTGAATTTTTATAAGGAATTTAAATTATTTGATGAGATTTCAATTTGATAACAATTAATGAATAAATAAATGTTTGTGGAATAACATAATTGTTAAAATAAATAGATTAATAATAAATTTGGAAATTTTGAAAATCTAATTGCAGCAAAGGATAAATAATGAAATGATGATATATAAAGGAGTTAATGAAAAATTTTAAGTAATAATGTTTATAAGTTTCTATATAAATTAGTTAAAAAAGAATTGTTTGTTTAATGTATGCTAATAATCAAGGTTAATGTCTATTTGTTTATTATGTTATGTAATGTATTATACAAGATATGTGTGTGTGTGGCAGGGAGATTATCCAGGGGGGTAACGAATTAGAAATTTGTTGTATTTTAATAATGATGACTCGCTACTAAATAATTTTGTTTTGATTTAAAAAATAGATGCACTACATACTTCCTATATTGTTTATTATGTCTTATTGTGTTAATTGCATGTAGTAGGTTAGGAATAAGGATTATAAAATATAATAATATGTTTTCAATGTGTTTATAGATTTTAAATTAAAATGAAATAAAGGTGTGATAGTTAAAATTTTCAATGGGTTGCAAAAGATAGAAGTTGGGTGGTAGTAATTGTTTAAGTAAAACATTAAGTCAGTCCGAGTTGAATATATTGGGGTATTAAAGAGAATGAGAGATGAAATACAAGTAATAGAGAATTTGAGTATAAGTGGAGACACAGTAGAAATGGAGAATATATGTAGAGTTTTGAGTGATATATTGTTGTTTATAATTAATGTTGTTATTTTGTTGTAGTTGTAGTGAGGTAATAAGATTGAGATTTTGGGGATGGCAATTTTGTAGTAGGGGGTAGTGTAATGTGGGAGTCCGCAACATAATGATAAGTTGGGACGGGATTGGGAACGATTTTAGTGGAAAGGGGTTGCCTTAGGTAGAATCCAGGAACCAGATAAGGGAAATGAGCTTTTGGGGGGGGAACACATATCCTATGTACAAAGGGTTAGAGAGTATTTTTTTTTTATATGTATTGAGAGAAGGTGGCGAATTGAGTTAAAGTAGTAAGTAGTTGGGTGTAGAGAAGGGTTAGTAGATTTTTTGATAGAGGGGTGTCATACTAGTTAAAGATTTTGTAAGGGAGCGTTAGAGTAATAAAAGGGGTAAGATTATGGGTAAATGCCAAGTTGATAAAGTGAATTATAATGAATAACTGAGAATCACCCAAATGAATGAAATGGAATAATAATTGCAATGTTATGAAAGAAAAAAAAATATATATATATATAATAATTTTTTTTGAAAGAGAATTAATAAAAGTCAATTGAGATTAAAAGGTAATTTTATGATTTTATATGCAAATTTAATGATGTTAAGTGTGTAACATTTTAAATACAAATTGTTTTTTTTAAGATAATAATAATAATGTGAATTAGGAATGTACTATGTTTTCTTATGTTATATTGTGTTTGTTAGTATTTAAGAGAATTTGATGAATTTTATAAATTTTTTAATGCAAATTGGGGATGACAGAGATGTATAATATGGTAATGGTAAATGTTTATTTATATTCTGATGGGAATCAGGGCAATAATTTTGAATTTTGGGATAAAAGTTAACAAGAGAAAGTAGATAGAATGAGATTATGGGATTTTAAAATGGGTATCCTGTTGTTGTTAGGTATTCTGATATATGTTAGAAATAAGTAAAAAACAAAACCAGTGCTTCTTAGCGCAAACCAGCACCGCTAAGGGGAAACAGATCAGTTGGGGATATGGTGTTGTATAAGGCCACTAGTTGATATTTGATTTGTTGTTTCAGTGTTTGGTGATGCTGTGGCGGCGGACCTGAGCTGGCCAGCGCGTCAGAGCAGGGGCGTTAAGTATCTGTCTGACTCTACGGTGTTGGGATCTCGATAGAGAAGTCCAGTATTGTCATTCAGGTGCGGTCACAGTCACCGGACCAAGGGTGAGTTAATTATATTTTTTGTAAACCATACAGGGGGTTGTGGCGACATATCCTGGCTGATCCCTTTAGCAAGTACGAATGTGTCGATGAGATTTTTTAAGCTTTGGCATAAAATATCTCATTGAGGGGGTATTGTAACGGGACATTTTGGGCCTATTTTTGGGGTAATAAAGAAATTTGTATTTTTTATAATAAAACAAATAACATTTTTTTACTATGATAGGGACAAACGTAAACAAAGGTAAATTCAGTGGTAGCGACGGTAGCGACAGTGGCAGCACTGCTGGTGACATTATAAAGGAAAATTATTGAAACGAGTTAAACAACCGACGAAACTGTGCCAAGGTCGGACAATAACATCTTAACACACCGGACACGAGCAGTGTGTATGTCCGCCGGCTGTGCGAGATTTTCGCGCCCGCACCTTATAAAATGTGACTAATATATCGAAAATTTGTTTTAACAATAGCTATACCTATGAAAACATGTGATTAACAGTATTAAAGTAAATACAGTTCGGAAATTATGCTTTAAATGAAAGTGCGCACGAAAGCAATGTGACGTCTTCTGGACTCGAATTCGGACTCAATGCCAGATAAGTTATTACAAGGATATATACAAAACTATCAAAATTTATTATTTTCAGAAACTAAAATCGATGGGGCAAATTAAATAACATATGAGTTTAAGGGGAATATCTAAAATGGGTTGCATGTGAGAGTGTGTGAGGGGTCTTGCTTAATTATATATATTAAACTATGAAGTGCTGGTTTACGTTTTAAAATTAATCTTAGGTTTATAAAATGTATTTATTTCTATTCTAAAGAGAAAATCATGCATAATAAATGTTATTATTGTCTTTCTATAAGATCGTAACAAAGTAGGAGAAAGTAAGGGGAATATTTGTATCTATAAAATTTGAAATTATGTTAAGGGCTATATTTTCATGTTTTCTTTTGTAGTGTGAAAATGAATTAAAATAGGTGTGATGGTAATTCAGTTGTACTTTCGTAAATAACCAGTTCTGCACTTCCCGGTTCGCTGATTCGAACCTTGGTAAGTTTTTCTTACAGTTGGCAATACAAGATGGCGCCCGAAGAAATTATTTAGAAAGTAATTGAGTCAAAAGTAAATTCCCTTAGGTTTAATTAATATCAATAAATATCTAATAGTACAATTGGCTTGTGAACAGGGACATTTATATAATATAATTATATAAATACAGCCTACTGGGAGAGCAGAATGGTTGTTTGGAATAGGAAATAAAATTTTTGTGTGTACGTAAAATAGACGTATAAAGATAAGGTTATGTTATGATTATGTGTAGTATGGGTGAGTAGAATATTCTTTTTAATAAGTATGTGTTACATATAATAATATGTTACAAAGAAATATATCTAAAAGATTTAAAAAAAAAAAAAAAAATGGCAGATAATAATGACGTCAGCTTATCTGACAGCCAGATAGAAGGCCAAATAAGTAGCGACTCCGGAATTCAAACAACTGACAGTAGTCTTGAGGAGTCAAAAATAATACAGACAGTTGTGATTCATTCAACACCTATTTTAGGAAATCAAAATCAGAAGTCTGACGAAAGTGATATGTTAACCCGATTGTACAACATGATGTACAATAGTATAGAAAAACAAGATAGTAGTTTTAGAGAATTGAAAAACGAGATGCAAGAATTTAAAAGTAATGTAAATGAGAAATTAGATATACAGAATGGCAAGTTTGATGCAATTGACAACAAATTTGAGAGTCGTTTTAACTCTAGTGATGAAAAATTTGACCGTCGTTTTGACGTTCAGAATAACAATTTTAATATCAAATTCGAACAACAGAATATTCAGTTGCAGCAGAGTATTAGCGTAAAATTGGATGAACTTAAAACAGAAATTAATAAAGTACAAATCAAATGTGAGAGTAACTATAACAAATTGAAATATGAATTAAATGAAACTTTGAGTAATTCAGTAAAAACTATGAATAACAGAGTTGACAAAATAGAGAGTAATGTGGGGGAAAAATTTGATAAACAAAGACAACAGGTAATTGAAAATTTTGAGGATAATTATAATGATATGGGTAAAAACGTAGTAGTAGAAAGTAAGTTAATAAATGATAACAATAATGTTGAAAATAATGAGAATAATTGTAATGTATTTGAAGAATTAGTATCGGAGGTCGATACGATGAAAATAAGTAATGAAAATACTGATGAATGTGTAGAATGTGATTATGAGATGTTAATGAGTTAGAACGAGAGTGGAAAAATAGTATAGTGATAGAATGTGGGCAGAGGGTAAATTTTCCCATTAATTTTTCTGAACCAGAGTGTTCACAAATGTTGTTTTTGAAGGGCAAGAGACCCGTATTGGTAGATGAATTGAAGTGTATATTGATGTTGTATAATGTTGTACCCTCTGTCTGTAATAATTGTGAGAGAGAAAATGTGATATGGTGGTATGATGAGAGAGATTTAGAGAGAGAGTTGTGTATTGGGAGAGAGATAGAATTATATAAGTTAAAAAGAAATTATAATCAATTGAGAGAAAGGTTAGAGGGGGTGAAGATAAACCATATAAAATACTTACCTGTTGAAAGAGAGATAGAGAATTATTTTGATGATATCTTTATAAACAATAAACACTTACCTGATGTAATAGTAGAGGAATATAAAAATGATAAAATAGCTTACCTGACGTTGACCAATAATACTGATGGAGACTGGACAATAATAACTTATGTTGACAAGGTTTATGAAATATTAATAGGGAATAACCCTATAAGTTATAATGGAATAATGAATGAAATAAAGTTAATGGATTATTATAATAATAATAATAATAACAAATTGGGTGTGGATAACAATGATGCATGTTATAAATATGTTCGTTATATATATGATGATGGAGGTTGAAATTAAAATGAGTGTATGGACATTGTTAAATATTGTAAATTTTGGTAATGACCTTGCAGATTTGGACATATGAAGTGTGAAACAATTGAACAGTTATTGACGAATAATTTGTAAATAATGTAGCGAATTCAATTGTGTGTATTATGAAATGTTAGGTAAATAATGTGTATATGTAGTAGAAAAATGTTGTGATAATAATAGTAATATTATTAATAGTTTGCAGTCTAAATGAATAATAAAAATAATTATGAAGACAGTAATTGATGATTTGTAAAATTTTGATAATAATCGAAATATGTCGTGTTTTAATACTAAATTGAAGTAAATAATTTGAGATGTTACAATATTGTGATTGAATGTTATGTTTGAATTTTTATAAGGAATTTAAATTATTTGATGAGATTTCAATTTGATAACAATTAATGAATAAATAAATGTTTGTGGAATAACATAATTGTTAAAATAAATAGATTAATAATAAATTTGGAAATTTTGAAAATCTAATTGCAGCAAAGGATAAATAATGAAATGATGATATATAAAGGAGTTAATGAAAAATTTTAAGTAATAATGTTTATAAGTTTCTATATAAATTAGTTAAAAGAGAATTGTTTGTTTAATGTATGCTAATAATCAAGGTTAATGTCTATTTGTTTATTATGTTATGTAATGTATTATACAAGATATGTGTGTGTGTGGCAGGGAGATTATCCAGGGGGGTAACGAATTAGAAATTTGTTGTATTTTAATAATGATGACTCGCTACTAAATAATTTTGTTTTGATTTAAAAAATAGATGCACTACATACTTCCTATATTGTTTATTATGTCTTATTGTGTTAATTGCATGTAGTAGGTTAGGAATAAGGATTATAAAATATAATAATATGTTTTCAATGTGTTTATAGATTTTAAATTAAAATGAAATAAAGGTGTGATAGTTAAAATTTTCAATGGGTTGCAAAAGATAGAAGTTGGGTGGTAGTAATTGTTTAAGTAAAACATTAAGTCAGTCCGAGTTGAATATATTGGGGTATTAAAGAGAATGAGAGATGAAATACAAGTAATAGAGAATTTGAGTATAAGTGGAGACACAGTAGAAATGGAGAATATATGTAGAGTTTTGAGTGATATATTGTTGTTTATAATTAATGTTGTTATTTTGTTGTAGTTGTAGTGAGGTAATAAGATTGAGATTTTGGGGATGGCAATTTTGTAGTAGGGGGTAGTGTAATGTGGGAGTCCGCAACATAATGATAAGTTGGGACGGGATTGGGAACGATTTTAGTGGAAAGGGGTTGCCTTAGGTAGAATCCAGGAACCAGATAAGGGAAATGAGCTTTTGGGGGGGGGAACACATATCCTATGTACAAAGGGTTAGAGAGTATTTTTTTTTTATATGTATTGAGAGAAGGTGGCGAATTGAGTTAAAGTAGTAAGTAGTTGGGTGTAGAGAAGGGTTAGTAGATTTTTTGATAGAGGGGTGTCATACTAGTTAAAGATTTTGTAAGGGAGCGTTAGAGTAATGAAAGGGGTAAGATTATGGGTAAATGCCAAGTTGATAAAGTGAATTATAATGAATAACTGAGAATCACCCAAATGAATGAAATGGAATAATAATTGCAATGTTATGAAAGAAAAAAAAATATATATATATATAATAATTTTTTTTGAAAGAGAATTAATAAAAGTCAATTGAGATTAAAAGGTAATTTTATGATTTTATATGCAAATTTAATGATGTTAAGTGCGTAACATTTTAAATACAAATTGTTTATTTTAAGATAATAATAATAATGTGAATTAGGAATGTACTATGTTTTCTTATGTTATATTGTGTTTGTTAGTATTTAAGAGAATTTGATGAATTTTATAAATTTTTTAATGCAAATTGGGGATGACAGAGATGTATAATATGGTAATGGTAAATGTTTATTTATATTCTGATGGGAATCAGGGCAATAATTTTGAATTTTGGGATAAAAGTTAACAAGAGAAAGTAGATAGAATGAGATTATGGGATTTTAAAATGGGTATCCTGTTGTTGTTAGGTATTCTGATATATGTTAGAAATAAGTAAAAAACAAAACCAGTGCTTCTTAGCGCAAACCAGCACCGCTAAGGGGAAACAGATCAGTTGGGGATATGGTGTTGTATAAGGCCACTAGTTGATATTTGATTTGTTGTTTCAGTGTTTGGTGATGCTGTGGCGGCGGACCTGAGCTGGCCAGCGCGTCAGAGCAGGGGCGTTAAGTATCTGTCTGACTCTACGGTGTTGGGATCTCGATAGAGAAGTCCAGTATTGTCATTCAGGTGCGGTCACAGTCACCGGACCAAGGGTGAGTTAATTATATTTTTTGTAAACCATACAGGGGGTTGTGGCGACATATCCTGGCTGATCCCTTTAGCAAGTACGAATGTGTCGATGAGATTTTTTAAGCTTTGGCATAAAATATCTCATTGAGGGGGTATTGTAACGGGACATTTTGGGCCTATTTTTGGGGTAATAAAGAAATTTGTATTTTTTATAATAAAACAAATAACATTTTTTTACTATGATAGGGACAAACGTAAACAAAGGTAAATTCAGTGGTAGCGACGGTAGCGACAGTGGCAGCACTGCTGGTGACATTGTAAAGGAAAATTATTGAAACGAGTTAAACAACCGACGAAACTGTGCCAAGGTCGGACAATAACATCTTAACACACCGGACACGAGCAGTGTGTGTGTCCGCCGGCTGTGCGAGATTTTCGCGCCCGCACCTTATAAAATGTGACTAATATATCGAAAATTTGTATTAACAATAGCTATACCTATGAAAACATGTGATTAACAGTATTAAAGTAAATACAGTTCGGAAATTATGCTTTAAATGAAAGTGCGCACGAAAGCAATATGACGTCTTCTGGACTCGAATTCGGACTCAATGCCAGATAAGTTATTACAAGGATATATACAAAACTATCAAAATTTATTATTTTCAGAAACTAAAATCGATGGGGCAAATTAAATAACATATGAGTTTAAGGGGAATATCTAAAATGGGTTGCATGTGAGAGTGTGTGAGGGGTCTTGCTTAATTATATATATTAAACTATGAAGTGCTGGTTTACGTTTTAAAATTAATCTTAGGTTTATAAAATGTATTTATTTCTATTCTAAAGAGAAAATCATGCATAATAAATGTTATTATTGTCTTTCTATAAGATCGTAACAAAGTAGGAGAAAGTAAGGGGAATATTTGTATCTATAAAATTTGAAATTATGTTAAGGGCTATATTTTCATGTTTTCTTTTGTAGTGTGAAAATGAATTAAAATAGGTGTGATGGTAATTCAGTTGTACTTTCGTAAATAACCAGTTCTGCACTTCCCGGTTCGCTGATTCGAACCTTGGTAAGTTTTCCTTACAGTTGGCAATACAAGATGGCGCCCGAAGAAATTATTTAGAAAGTAATTGAGTCAAAAGTAAATTCCCTTAGGTTTAATTAATATCAATAAATATCTAATAGTACAATTGGCTTGTGAACAGGGACATTTATATAATATAATTATATAAATACAGCCTACTGGGAGAGCAGAATGGTTGTTTGGAATAGGAAATAAAATTTTTGTGTGTACGTAAAATAGACGTATAAAGATAAGGTTATGTTATGATTATGTGTAGTATGGGTGAGTAGAATATTCTTTTTAATAAGTATGTGTTACATATAATAATATGTTACAAAGAAATATATCTAAAAGATTTAAAAAAAAAAAAAAAAAATGGCAGATAATAATGACGTCAGCTTATCTGACAGCCAGATAGAAGGCCAAATAAGTAGCGACTCCGGAATTCAAACAACTGACAGTAGTCTTGAGGAGTCAAAAATAATACAGACAGTTGTGATTCATTCAACACCTATTTTAGGAAATCAAAATCAGAAGTCTGACGAAAGTGATATGTTAACCCGATTGTACAACATGATGTACAATAGTATAGAAAAACAAGATAGTAGTTTTAGAGAATTGAAAAACGAGATGCAAGAATTTAAAAGTAATGTAAATGAGAAATTAGATATACAGAATGGCAAGTTTGATGCAATTGACAAAAAATTTGAGAGTCGTTTTAACTCTAGTGATGAAAAATTTGACCGTCGTTTTGACGTTCAGAATAACAATTTTAATATCAAATTCGAACAACAGAATATTCAGTTGCAGCAGAGTATTAGCGTAAAATTGGATGAACTTAAAACAGAAATTAATAAAGTACAAATCAAATGTGAGAGTAACTATAACAAATTGAAATATGAATTAAATGAAACTTTGAGTAATTCAGTAAAAACTATGAATAACAGAGTTGACAAAATAGAGAGTAATGTGGGGGAAAAATTTGATAAACAAAGACAACAGGTAATTGAAAATTTTGAGGATAATTATAATGATATGGGTAAAAACGTAGTAGTAGAAAGTAAGTTAATAAATGATAACAATAATGTTGAAAATAATGAGAATAATTGTAATGTATTTGAAGAATTAGTATCGGAGGTCGATACGATGAAAATAAGTAATGAAAATACTGATGAATGTGTAGAATGTGATTATGAGATGTTAATGAGTTAGAACGAGAGTGGAAAAATAGTATAGTGATAGAATGTGGGCAGAGGGTAAATTTTCCCATTAATTTTTCTGAACCAGAGTGTTCACAAATGTTGTTTTTGAAGGGCAAGAGACCCGTATTGGTAGATGAATTGAAGTGTATATTGATGTTGTATAATGTTGTACCCTCTGTCTGTAATAATTGTGAGAGAGAAAATGTGATATGGTGGTATGATGAGAGAGATTTAGAGAGAGAGTTGTGTATTGGGAGAGAGATAGAATTATATAAGTTAAAAAGAAATTATAATCAATTGAGAGAAAGGTTAGAGGGGGTGAAGATAAACCATATAAAATACTTACCTGTTGAAAGAGAGATAGAGAATTATTTTGATGATATCTTTATAAACAATAAACACTTACCTGATGTAATAGTAGAGGAATATAAAAATGATAAAATAGCTTACCTGACGTTGACCAATAATACTGATGGAGACTGGACAATAATAACTTATGTTGACAAGGTTTATGAAATATTAATAGGGAATAACCCTATAAGTTATAATGGAATAATGAATGAAATAAAGTTAATGGATTATTATAATAATAATAATAATAACAAATTGGGTGTGGATAACAATGATGCATGTTATAAATATGTTCGTTATATATATGATGATGGAGGTTGAAATTAAAATGAGTGTATGGACATTGTTAAATATTGTAAATTTTGGTAATGACCTTGCAGATTTGGACATATGAAGTGTGAAACAATTGAACAGTTATTGACGAATAATTTGTAAATAATGTAGCGAATTCAATTGTGTGTATTATGAAATGTTAGGTAAATAATGTGTATATGTAGTAGAAAAATGTTGTGATAATAATAGTAATATTATTAATAGTTTGCAGTCTAAATGAATAATAAAAATAATTATGAAGACAGTAATTGATGATTTGTAAAATTTTGATAATAATCGAAATATGTCGTGTTTTAATACTAAATTGAAGTAAATAATTTGAGATGTTACAATATTGTGATTGAATGTTATGTTTGAATTTTTATAAGGAATTTAAATTATTTGATGAGATTTCAATTTGATAACAATTAATGAATAAATAAATGTTTGTGGAATAACATAATTGTTAAAATAAATAGATTAATAATAAATTTGGAAATTTTGAAAATCTAATTGCAGCAAAGGATAAATAATGAAATGATGATATATAAAGGAGTTAATGAAAAATTTTAAGTAATAATGTTTATAAGTTTCTATATAAATTAGTTAAAAGAGAATTGTTTGTTTAATGTATGCTAATAATCAAGGTTAATGTCTATTTGTTTATTATGTTATGTAATGTATTATACAAGATATGTGTGTGTGTGGCAGGGAGATTATCCAGGGGGGTAACGAATTAGAAATTTGTTGTATTTTAATAATGATGACTCGCTACTAAATAATTTTGTTTTGATTTAAAAAATAGATGCACTACATACTTCCTATATTGTTTATTATGTCTTATTGTGTTAATTGCATGTAGTAGGTTAGGAATAAGGATTATAAAATATAATAATATGTTTTCAATGTGTTTATAGATTTTAAATTAAAATGAAATAAAGGTGTGATAGTTAAAATTTTCAATGGGTTGCAAAAGATAGAAGTTGGGTGGTAGTAATTGTTTAAGTAAAACATTAAGTCAGTCCGAGTTGAATATATTGGGGTATTAAAGAGAATGAGAGATGAAATACAAGTAATAGAGAATTTGAGTATAAGTGGAGACACAGTAGAAATGGAGAATATATGTAGAGTTTTGAGTGATATATTGTTGTTTATAATTAATGTTGTTATTTTGTTGTAGTTGTAGTGAGGTAATAAGATTGAGATTTTGGGGATGGCAATTTTGTAGTAGGGGGTAGTGTAATGTGGGAGTCCGCAACATAATGATAAGTTGGGACGGGATTGGGAACGATTTTAGTGGAAAGGGGTTGCCTTAGGTAGAATCCAGGAACCAGATAAGGGAAATGAGCTTTTGGGGGGGGGGAACACATATCCTATGTACAAAGGGTTAGAGAGTATTTTTTTTTTATATGTATTGAGAGAAGGTGGCGAATTGAGTTAAAGTAGTAAGTAGTTGGGTGTAGAGAAGGGTTAGTAGATTTTTTGATAGAGGGGTGTCATACTAGTTAAAGATTTTGTAAGGGAGCGTTAGAGTAATGAAAGGGGTAAGATTATGGGTAAATGCCAAGTTGATAAAGTGAATTATAATGAATAACTGAGAATCACCCAAATGAATGAAATGGAATAATAATTGCAATGTTATGAAAGAAAAAAAAAATATATATATATAATAATTTTTTTGAAAGAGAATTAATAAAAGTCAATTGAGATTAAAAGGTAATTTTATGATTTTATATGCAAATTTAATGATGTTAAGTGTGTAACATTTTAAATACAAATTGTTTATTTTAAGATAATAATAATAATGTGAATTAGGAATGTACTATGTTTTCTTATGTTATATTGTGTTTGTTAGTATTTAAGAGAATTTGATGAATTTTATAAATTTTTTAATGCAAATTGGGGATGACAGAGATGTATAATATGGTAATGGTAAATGTTTATTTATATTCTGATGGGAATCAGGGCAATAATTTTGAATTTTGGGATAAAAGTTAACAAGAGAAAGTAGATAGAATGAGATTATGGGATTTTAAAATGGGTATCCTGTTGTTGTTAGGTATTCTGATATATGTTAGAAATAAGTAAAAAACAAAACCAGTGCTTCTTAGCGCAAACCAGCACCGCTAAGGGGAAACAGATCAGTTGGGGATATGGTGTTGTATAAGGCCACTAGTTGATATTTGATTTGTTGTTTCAGTGTTTGGTGATGCTGTGGCGGCGGACCTGAGCTGGCCAGCGCGTCAGAGCAGGGGCGTTAAGTATCTGTCTGACTCTACGGTGTTGGGATCTCGATAGAGAAGTCCAGTATTGTCATTCAGGTGCGGTCACAGTCACCGGACCAAGGGTGAGTTAATTATATTTTTTGTAAACCATACAGGGGGTTGTGGCGACATATCCTGGCTGATCCCTTTAGCAAGTACGAATGTGTCGATGAGATTTTTTAAGCTTTGGCATAAAATATCTCATTGAGGGGGTATTGTAACGGGACATTTTGGGCCTATTTTTGGGGTAATAAAGAAATTTGTATTTTTTATAATAAAACAAATAACATTTTTTTACTATGATAGGGACAAACGTAAACAAAGGTAAATTCAGTGGTAGCGACGGTAGCGACAGTGGCAGCACTGCTGGTGACATTGTAAAGGAAAATTATTGAAACGAGTTAAACAACCGACGAAACTGTGCCAAGGTCGGACAATAACATCTTAACACACCGGACACGAGCAGTGTGTGTGTCCGCCGGCTGTGCGAGATTTTCGCGCCCGCACCTTATAAAATGTGACTAATATATCGAAAATTTGTATTAACAATAGCTATACCTATGAAAACATGTGATTAACAGTATTAAAGTAAATACAGTTCGGAAATTATGCTTTAAATGAAAGTGCGCACGAAAGCAATGTGACGTCTTCTGGACTCGAATTCGGACTCAATGCCAGATAAGTTATTACAAGGATATATACAAAACTATCAAAATTTATTATTTTCAGAAACTAAAATCGATGGGGCAAATTAAATAACATATGAGTTTAAGGGGAATATCTAAAATGGGTTGCATGTGAGAGTGTGTGAGGGGTCTTGCTTAATTATATATATTAAACTATGAAGTGCTGGTTTACGTTTTAAAATTAATCTTAGGTTTATAAAATGTATTTATTTCTATTCTAAAGAGAAAATCATGCATAATAAATGTTATTATTGTCTTTCTATAAGATCGTAACAAAGTAGGAGAAAGTAAGGGGAATATTTGTATCTATAAAATTTGAAATTATGTTAAGGGCTATATTTTCATGTTTTCTTTTGTAGTGTGAAAATGAATTAAAATAGGTGTGATGGTAATTCAGTTGTACTTTCGTAAATAACCAGTTCTGCACTTCCCGGTTCGCTGATTCGAACCTTGGTAAGTTTTCCTTACAGTTGGCAATACAAGATGGCGCCCGAAGAAATTATTTAGAAAGTAATTGAGTCAAAAGTAAATTCCCTTAGGTTTAATTAATATCAATAAATATCTAATAGTACAATTGGCTTGTGAACAGGGACATTTATATAATATAATTATATAAATACAGCCTACTGGGAGAGCAGAATGGTTGTTTGGAATAGGAAATAAAATTTTTGTGTGTACGTAAAATAGACGTATAAAGATAAGGTTATGTTATGATTATGTGTAGTATGGGTGAGTAGAATATTCTTTTTAATAAGTATGTGTTACATATAATAATATGTTACAAAGAAATATATCTAAAAGATTTAAAAAAAAAAAAAAAAATGGCAGATAATAATGACGTCAGCTTATCTGACAGCCAGATAGAAGGCCAAATAAGTAGCGACTCCGGAATTCAAACAACTGACAGTAGTCTTGAGGAGTCAAAAATAATACAGACAGTTGTGATTCATTCAACACCTATTTTAGGAAATCAAAATCAGAAGTCTGACGAAAGTGATATGTTAACCCGATTGTACAACATGATGTACAATAGTATAGAAAAACAAGATAGTAGTTTTAGAGAATTGAAAAACGAGATGCAAGAATTTAAAAGTAATGTAAATGAGAAATTAGATATACAGAATGGCAAGTTTGATGCAATTGACAAAAAATTTGAGAGTCGTTTTAACTCTAGTGATGAAAAATTTGACCGTCGTTTTGACGTTCAGAATAACAATTTTAATATCAAATTCGAACAACAGAATATTCAGTTGCAGCAGAGTATTAGCGTAAAATTGGATGAACTTAAAACAGAAATTAATAAAGTACAAATCAAATGTGAGAGTAACTATAACAAATTGAAATATGAATTAAATGAAACTTTGAGTAATTCAGTAAAAACTATGAATAACAGAGTTGACAAAATAGAGAGTAATGTGGGGGAAAAATTTGATAAACAAAGACAACAGGTAATTGAAAATTTTGAGGATAATTATAATGATATGGGTAAAAACGTAGTAGTAGAAAGTAAGTTAATAAATGATAACAATAATGTTGAAAATAATGAGAATAATTGTAATGTATTTGAAGAATTAGTATCGGAGGTCGATACGATGAAAATAAGTAATGAAAATACTGATGAATGTGTAGAATGTGATTATGAGATGTTAATGAGTTAGAACGAGAGTGGAAAAATAGTATAGTGATAGAATGTGGGCAGAGGGTAAATTTTCCCATTAATTTTTCTGAACCAGAGTGTTCACAAATGTTGTTTTTGAAGGGCAAGAGACCCGTATTGGTAGATGAATTGAAGTGTATATTGATGTTGTATAATGTTGTACCCTCTGTCTGTAATAATTGTGAGAGAGAAAATGTGATATGGTGGTATGATGAGAGAGATTTAGAGAGAGAGTTGTGTATTGGGAGAGAGATAGAATTATATAAGTTAAAAAGAAATTATAATCAATTGAGAGAAAGGTTAGAGGGGGTGAAGATAAACCATATAAAATACTTACCTGTTGAAAGAGAGATAGAGAATTATTTTGATGATATCTTTATAAACAATAAACACTTACCTGATGTAATAGTAGAGGAATATAAAAATGATAAAATAGCTTACCTGACGTTGACCAATAATACTGATGGAGACTGGACAATAATAACTTATGTTGACAAGGTTTATGAAATATTAATAGGGAATAACCCTATAAGTTATAATGGAATAATGAATGAAATAAAGTTAATGGATTATTATAATAATAATAATAATAACAAATTGGGTGTGGATAACAATGATGCATGTTATAAATATGTTCGTTATATATATGATGATGGAGGTTGAAATTAAAATGAGTGTATGGACATTGTTAAATATTGTAAATTTTGGTAATGACCTTGCAGATTTGGACATATGAAGTGTGAAACAATTGAACAGTTATTGACGAATAATTTGTAAATAATGTAGCGAATTCAATTGTGTGTATTATGAAATGTTAGGTAAATAATGTGTATATGTAGTAGAAAAATGTTGTGATAATAATAGTAATATTATTAATAGTTTGCAGTCTAAATGAATACTAAAAATAATTATGAAGACAGTAATTGATGATTTGTAAAATTTTGATAATAATCGAAATATGTCGTGTTTTAATACTAAATTGAAGTAAATAATTTGAGATGTTACAATATTGTGATTGAATGTTATATGTTTGAATTTTTATAAGGAATTTAAATTATTTGATGAGATTTCAATTTGATAACAATTAATGAATAAATAAATGTTTGTGGAATAACATAATTGTTAAAATAAATAGATTAATAATAAATTTGGAAATTTTGAAAATCTAATTGCAGCAAAGGATAAATAATGAAATGATGATATATAAAGGAGTTAATGAAAAATTTTAAGTAATAATGTTTATAAGTTTCTATATAAATTAGTTAAAAAAGAATTGTTTGTTTAATGTATGCTAATAATCAAGGTTAATGTCTATTTGTTTATTATGTTATGTAATGTATTATACAAGATATGTGTGTGTGTGGCAGGGAGGTTATCCAGGGGGGTAACGAATTAGAAATTTGTTGTATTTTAATAATGATGACTCGCTACTAAATAATTTTGTTTTGATTTAAAAAATAGATGCACTACATACTTCCTATATTGTTTATTATGTCTTATTGTGTTAATTGCATGTAGTAGGTTAGGAATAAGGATTATAAAATATAATATGTTTTCAATGTGTTTATAGATTTTAAATTAAAATGAAATAAAGGTGTGATAGTTAAAATTTTCAATGGGTTGCAAAAGATAGAAGTTGGGTGGTAGTAATTGTTTAAGTAAAACATTAAGTCAGTCCGAGTTGAATATATTGGGGTATTAAAGAGAATGAGAGATGAAATACAAGTAATAGAGAATTTGAGTATAAGTGGAGACACAGTAGAAATGGAGAATATATGTAGAGTTTTGAGTGATATATTGTTGTTTATAATTAATGTTGTTATTTTGTTGTAGTTGTAGTGAGGTAATAAGATTGAGATTTTGGGGATGGCAATTTTGTAGTAGGGGGTAGTGTAATGTGGGAGTCCGCAACATAATGATAAGTTGGGACGGGATTGGGAACGATTTTAGTGGAAAGGGGTTGCCTTAGGTAGAATCCAGGAACCAGATAAGGGAAATGAGCTTTTGGGGGGGGAACACATATCCTATGTACAAAGGGTTAGAGAGTATTTTTTTTTTTATATGTATTGAGAGAAGGTGGCGAATTGAGTTAAAGTAGTAAGTAGTTGGGTGTAGAGAAGGGTTAGTAGATTTTTTGATAGAGGGGTGTCATACTAGTTAAAGATTTTGTAAGGGAGCGTTAGAGTAATGAAAGGGGTAAGATTATGGGTAAATGCCAAGTTGATAAAGTGAATTATAATGAATAACTGAGAATCACCCAAATGAATGAAATGGAATAATAATTGCAATGTTAAGAAAGAAAAAAAAAATATATATATATAATAATTTTTTTTGAAAGAGAATTAATAAAAGTCAATTGAGATTAAAAGGTAATTTTATGATTTTATATGCAAATTTAATGATGTTAAGTGTGTAACATTTTAAATACAAATTGTTTATTTTAAGATAATAATAATAATGTGAATTAGGAATGTACTATGTTTTCTTATGTTATATTGTGTTTGTTAGTATTTAAGAGAATTTGATGAATTTTATAAATTTTTTAATGCAAATTGGGGATGACAGAGATGTATAATATGGTAATGGTAAATGTTTATTTATATTCTGATGGGAATCAGGGCAATAATTTTGAATTTTGGGATAAAAGTTAAGAGAAAGTAGATAGAATGAGATTATGGGATTTTAAAATGGGTATCCTGTTGTTGTTAGGTATTCTGATATATGTTAGAAATAAGTAAAAAACAAAACCAGTGCTTCTTAGCGCAAACCAGCACCGCTAAGGGGAAACAGATCAGTTGGGGATATGGTGTTGTATAAGGCCACTAGTTGATATTTGATTTGTTGTTTCAGTGTTTGGTGATGCTGTGGCGGCGGACCTGAGCTGGCCAGCGCGTCAGAGCAGGGGCGTTAAGTATCTGTCTGACTCTACGGTGTTGGGATCTCGATAGAGAAGTCCAGTATTGTCATTCAGGTGCGGTCACAGTCACCGGACCAAGGGTGAGTTAATTATATTTTTTGTAAACCATACTGGTTGTGGCGACATATCCTGGCTGATCCCTTTAGCAAGTACGAATGTGTCGATGAGATTTTTTAAGCTTTGGCATAAAATATCTCATTGAGGGGGTATTGTAACGGGACATTTTGGGCCTATTTTTGGGGTAATAAAGAAATTTGTATTTTTTATAATAAAACAAATAACATTTTTTTACTATGATAGGGACAAACGTAAACAAAGGTAAATTCAGTGGTAGCGACGGTAGCGACAGTGGCAGCACTGCTGGTGACATTATAAAGGAAAATTATTGAAACGAGTTAAACAACCGACGAAACTGTGCCAAGGTCGGACAATAACATCTTAACACACCGGACACGAGCAGTGTGTGTGTCCGCCGGCTGTGCGAGATTTTCGCGCCCACACCTTATAAAATGTGACTAATATATCGAAAATTTGTATTAACAATAGCTATACCTATGAAAACATGTGATTAACAGTATTAAAGTAAATACAGTTCGGAAATTATGCTTTAAATGAAAGTGCGCACGAAAGCAATGTGACGTCTTCTGGACTCGAATTCGGACTCAATGCCAGATAAGTTATTACAAGGATATATACAAAACTATCAAAATTTATTATTTTCAGAAACTAAAATCGATGGGGCAAATTAAATAACATATGAGTTTAAGGGGAATATCTAAAATGGGTTGCATGTGAGAGTGTGTGAGGGGTCTTGCTTAATTATATATATTAAACTATGAAGTGCTGGTTTACGTTTTAAAATTAATCTTAGGTTTATAAAATGTATTTATTTCTATTCTAAAGAGAAAATCATGCATAATAAATGTTATTATTGTCTTTCTATAAGATCGTAACAAAGTAGGAGAAAGTAAGGGGAATATTTGTATCTATAAAATTTGAAATTATGTTAAGGGCTATATTTTCATGTTTTCTTTTGTAGTGTGAAAATGAATTAAAATAGGTGTGATGGTAATTCAGTTGTACTTTCGTAAATAACCAGTTCTGCACTTCCCGGTTCGCTGATTCGAACCTTGGTAAGTTTTCCTTACAGTTGGCAATACAAGATGGCGCCCGAAGAAATTATTTAGAAAGTAATTGAGTCAAAAGTAAATTCCCTTAGGTTTAATTAATATCAATAAATATCTAATAGTACAATTGGCTTGTGAACAGGGACATTTATATAATATAATTATATAAATACAGCCTACTGGGAGAGCAGAATGGTTGTTTGGAATAGGAAATAAAATTTTTGTGTGTACGTAAAATAGACGTATAAAGATAAGGTTATGTTATGATTATGTGTAGTATGGGTGAGTAGAATATTCTTTTTAATAAGTATGTGTTACATATAATAATATGTTACAAAGAAATATATCTAAAAGATTTAAAAAAAAAAAAAAAAATGGCAGATAATAATGACGTCAGCTTATCTGACAGCCAGATAGAAGGCCAAATAAGTAGCGACTCCGGAATTCAAACAACTGACAGTAGTCTTGAGGAGTCAAAAATAATACAGACAGTTGTGATTCATTCAACACCTATTTTAGGAAATCAAAATCAGAAGTCTGACGAAAGTGATATGTTAACCCGATTGTACAACATGATGTACAATAGTATAGAAAAACAAGATAGTAGTTTTAGAGAATTGAAAAACGAGATGCAAGAATTTAAAAGTAATGTAAATGAGAAATTAGATATACAGAATGGCAAGTTTGATGCAATTGACAAAAAATTTGAGAGTCGTTTTAACTCTAGTGATGAAAAATTTGACCGTCGTTTTGACGTTCAGAATAACAATTTTAATATCAAATTCGAACAACAGAATATTCAGTTGCAGCAGAGTATTAGCGTAAAATTGGATGAACTTAAAACAGAAATTAATAAAGTACAAATCAAATGTGAGAGTAACTATAACAAATTGAAATATGAATTAAATGAAACTTTGAGTAATTCAGTAAAAACTATGAATAACAGAGTTGACAAAATAGAGAGTAATGTGGGGGAAAAATTTGATAAACAAAGACAACAGGTAATTGAAAATTTTGAGGATAATTATAATGATATGGGTAAAAACGTAGTAGTAGAAAGTAAGTTAATAAATGATAACAATAATGTTGAAAATAATGAGAATAATTGTAATGTATTTGAAGAATTAGTATCGGAGGTCGATACGATGAAAATAAGTAATGAAAATACTGATGAATGTGTAGAATGTGATTATGAGATGTTAATGAGTTAGAACGAGAGTGGAAAAATAGTATAGTGATAGAATGTGGGCAGAGGGTAAATTTTCCCATTAATTTTTCTGAACCAGAGTGTTCACAAATGTTGTTTTTGAAGGGCAAGAGACCCGTATTGGTAGATGAATTGAAGTGTATATTGATGTTGTATAATGTTGTACCCTCTGTCTGTAATAATTGTGAGAGAGAAAATGTGATATGGTGGTATGATGAGAGAGATTTAGAGAGAGAGTTGTGTATTGGGAGAGAGATAGAATTATATAAGTTAAAAAGAAATTATAATCAATTGAGAGAAAGGTTAGAGGGGGTGAAGATAAACCATATAAAATACTTACCTGTTGAAAGAGAGATAGAGAATTATTTTGATGATATCTTTATAAACAATAAACACTTACCTGATGTAATAGTAGAGGAATATAAAAATGATAAAATAGCTTACCTGACGTTGACCAATAATACTGATGGAGACTGGACAATAATAACTTATGTTGACAAGGTTTATGAAATATTAATAGGGAATAACCCTATAAGTTATAATGGAATAATGAATGAAATAAAGTTAATGGATTATTATAATAATAATAATAATAATAACAAATTGGGTGTGGATAACAATGATGCATGTTATAAATATGTTCGTTATATATATGATGATGGAGGTTGAAATTAAAATGAGTGTATGGACATTGTTAAATATTGTAAATTTTGGTAATGACCTTGCAGATTTGGACATATGAAGTGTGAAACAATTGAACAGTTATTGACGAATAATTTGTAAATAATGTAGCGAATTCAATTGTGTGTATTATGAAATGTTAGGTAAATAATGTGTATATGTAGTAGAAAAATGTTGTGATAATAATAGTAATATTATTAATAGTTTGCAGTCTAAATGAATACTAAAAATAATTATGAAGACAGTAATTGATGATTTGTAAAATTTTGATAATAATCGAAATATGTCGTGTTTTAATACTAAATTGAAGTAAATAATTTGAGATGTTACAATATTGTGATTGAATGTTATATGTTTGAATTTTTATAAGGAATTTAAATTATTTGATGAGATTTCAATTTGATAACAATTAATGAATAAATAAATGTTTGTGGAATAACATAATTGTTAAAATAAATAGATTAATAATAAATTTGGAAATTTTGAAAATCTAATTGCAGCAAAGGATAAATAATGAAATGATGATATATAAAGGAGTTAATGAAAAATTTTAAGTAATAATGTTTATAAGTTTCTATATAAATTAGTTAAAAAAGAATTGTTTGTTTAATGTATGCTAATAATCAAGGTTAATGTCTATTTGTTTATTATGTTATGTAATGTATTATACAAGATATGTGTGTGTGTGGCAGGGAGGTTATCCAGGGGGGTAACGAATTAGAAATTTGTTGTATTTTAATAATGATGACTCGCTACTAAATAATTTTGTTTTGATTTAAAAAATAGATGCACTACATACTTCCTATATTGTTTATTATGTCTTATTGTGTTAATTGCATGTAGTAGGTTAGGAATAAGGATTATAAAATATAATATGTTTTCAATGTGTTTATAGATTTTAAATTAAAATGAAATAAAGGTGTGATAGTTAAAATTTTCAATGGGTTGCAAAAGATAGAAGTTGGGTGGTAGTAATTGTTTAAGTAAAACATTAAGTCAGTCCGAGTTGAATATATTGGGGTATTAAAGAGAATGAGAGATGAAATACAAGTAATAGAGAATTTGAGTATAAGTGGAGACACAGTAGAAATGGAGAATATATGTAGAGTTTTGAGTGATATATTGTTGTTTATAATTAATGTTGTTATTTTGTTGTAGTTGTAGTGAGGTAATAAGATTGAGATTTTGGGGATGGCAATTTTGTAGTAGGGGGTAGTGTAATGTGGGAGTCCGCAACATAATGATAAGTTGGGACGGGATTGGGAACGATTTTAGTGGAAAGGGGTTGCCTTAGGTAGAATCCAGGAACCAGATAAGGGAAATGAGCTTTTGGGGGGGGAACACATATCCTATGTACAAAGGGTTAGAGAGTATTTTTTTTTTTATATGTATTGAGAGAAGGTGGCGAATTGAGTTAAAGTAGTAAGTAGTTGGGTGTAGAGAAGGGTTAGTAGATTTTTTGATAGAGGGGTGTCATACTAGTTAAAGATTTTGTAAGGGAGCGTTAGAGTAATGAAAGGGGTAAGATTATGGGTAAATGCCAAGTTGATAAAGTGAATTATAATGAATAACTGAGAATCACCCAAATGAATGAAATGGAATAATAATTGCAATGTTAAGAAAGAAAAAAAAAATATATATATATAATAATTTTTTTTGAAAGAGAATTAATAAAAGTCAATTGAGATTAAAAGGTAATTTTATGATTTTATATGCAAATTTAATGATGTTAAGTGTGTAACATTTTAAATACAAATTGTTTATTTTAAGATAATAATAATAATGTGAATTAGGAATGTACTATGTTTTCTTATGTTATATTGTGTTTGTTAGTATTTAAGAGAATTTGATGAATTTTATAAATTTTTTAATGCAAATTGGGGATGACAGAGATGTATAATATGGTAATGGTAAATGTTTATTTATATTCTGATGGGAATCAGGGCAATAATTTTGAATTTTGGGATAAAAGTTAAGAGAAAGTAGATAGAATGAGATTATGGGATTTTAAAATGGGTATCCTGTTGTTGTTAGGTATTCTGATATATGTTAGAAATAAGTAAAAAACAAAACCAGTGCTTCTTAGCGCAAACCAGCACCGCTAAGGGGAAACAGATCAGTTGGGGATATGGTGTTGTATAAGGCCACTAGTTGATATTTGATTTGTTGTTTCAGTGTTTGGTGATGCTGTGGCGGCGGACCTGAGCTGGCCAGCGCGTCAGAGCAGGGGCGTTAAGTATCTGTCTGACTCTACGGTGTTGGGATCTCGATAGAGAAGTCCAGTATTGTCATTCAGGTGCGGTCACAGTCACCGGACCAAGGGTGAGTTAATTATATTTTTTGTAAACCATACTGGTTGTGGCGACATATCCTGGCTGATCCCTTTAGCAAGTACGAATGTGTCGATGAGATTTTTTAAGCTTTGGCATAAAATATCTCATTGAGGGGGTATTGTAACGGGACATTTTGGGCCTATTTTTGGGGTAATAAAGAAATTTGTATTTTTTATAATAAAACAAATAACATTTTTTTACTATGATAGGGACAAACGTAAACAAAGGTAAATTCAGTGGTAGCGACGGTAGCGACAGTGGCAGCACTGCTGGTGACATTATAAAGGAAAATTATTGAAACGAGTTAAACAACCGACGAAACTGTGCCAAGGTCGGACAATAACATCTTAACACACCGGACACGAGCAGTGTGTGTGTCCGCCGGCTGTGCGAGATTTTCGCGCCCACACCTTATAAAATGTGACTAATATATCGAAAATTTGTATTAACAATAGCTATACCTATGAAAACATGTGATTAACAGTATTAAAGTAAATACAGTTCGGAAATTATGCTTTAAATGAAAGTGCGCACGAAAGCAATGTGACGTCTTCTGGACTCGAATTCGGACTCAATGCCAGATAAGTTATTACAAGGATATATACAAAACTATCAAAATTTATTATTTTCAGAAACTAAAATCGATGGGGCAAATTAAATAACATATGAGTTTAAGGGGAATATCTAAAATGGGTTGCATGTGAGAGTGTGTGAGGGGTCTTGCTTAATTATATATATTAAACTATGAAGTGCTGGTTTACGTTTTAAAATTAATCTTAGGTTTATAAAATGTATTTATTTCTATTCTAAAGAGAAAATCATGCATAATAAATGTTATTATTGTCTTTCTATAAGATCGTAACAAAGTAGGAGAAAGTAAGGGGAATATTTGTATCTATAAAATTTGAAATTATGTTAAGGGCTATATTTTCATGTTTTCTTTTGTAGTGTGAAAATGAATTAAAATAGGTGTGATGGTAATTCAGTTGTACTTTCGTAAATAACCAGTTCTGCACTTCCCGGTTCGCTGATTCGAACCTTGGTAAGTTTTCCTTACAGTTGGCAATACAAGATGGCGCCCGAAGAAATTATTTAGAAAGTAATTGAGTCAAAAGTAAATTCCCTTAGGTTTAATTAATATCAATAAATATCTAATAGTACAATTGGCTTGTGAACAGGGACATTTATATAATATAATTATATAAATACAGCCTACTGGGAGAGCAGAATGGTTGTTTGGAATAGGAAATAAAATTTTTGTGTGTACGTAAAATAGACGTATAAAGATAAGGTTATGTTATGATTATGTGTAGTATGGGTGAGTAGAATATTCTTTTTAATAAGTATGTGTTACATATAATAATATGTTACAAAGAAATATATCTAAAAGATTTAAAAAAAAAAAAAAAATGGCAGATAATAATGACGTCAGCTTATCTGACAGCCAGATAGAAGGCCAAATAAGTAGCGACTCCGGAATTCAAACAACTGACAGTAGTCTTGAGGAGTCAAAAATAATACAGACAGTTGTGATTCATTCAACACCTATTTTAGGAAATCAAAATCAGAAGTCTGACGAAAGTGATATGTTAACCCGATTGTACAACATGATGTACAATAGTATAGAAAAACAAGATAGTAGTTTTAGAGAATTGAAAAACGAGATGCAAGAATTTAAAAGTAATGTAAATGAGAAATTAGATATACAGAATGGCAAGTTTGATGCAATTGACAAAAAATTTGAGAGTCGTTTTAACTCTAGTGATGAAAAATTTGACCGTCGTTTTGACGTTCAGAATAACAATTTTAATATCAAATTCGAACAACAGAATATTCAGTTGCAGCAGAGTATTAGCGTAAAATTGGATGAACTTAAAACAGAAATTAATAAAGTACAAATCAAATGTGAGAGTAACTATAACAAATTGAAATATGAATTAAATGAAACTTTGAGTAATTCAGTAAAAACTATGAATAACAGAGTTGACAAAATAGAGAGTAATGTGGGGGAAAAATTTGATAAACAAAGACAACAGGTAATTGAAAATTTTGAGGATAATTATAATGATATGGGTAAAAACGTAGTAGTAGAAAGTAAGTTAATAAATGATAACAATAATGTTGAAAATAATGAGAATAATTGTAATGTATTTGAAGAATTAGTATCGGAGGTCGATACGATGAAAATAAGTAATGAAAATACTGATGAATGTGTAGAATGTGATTATGAGATGTTAATGAGTTAGAACGAGAGTGGAAAAATAGTATAGTGATAGAATGTGGGCAGAGGGTAAATTTTCCCATTAATTTTTCTGAACCAGAGTGTTCACAAATGTTGTTTTTGAAGGGCAAGAGACCCGTATTGGTAGATGAATTGAAGTGTATATTGATGTTGTATAATGTTGTACCCTCTGTCTGTAATAATTGTGAGAGAGAAAATGTGATATGGTGGTATGATGAGAGAGATTTAGAGAGAGAGTTGTGTATTGGGAGAGAGATAGAATTATATAAGTTAAAAAGAAATTATAATCAATTGAGAGAAAGGTTAGAGGGGGTGAAGATAAACCATATAAAATACTTACCTGTTGAAAGAGAGATAGAGAATTATTTTGATGATATCTTTATAAACAATAAACACTTACCTGATGTAATAGTAGAGGAATATAAAAATGATAAAATAGCTTACCTGACGTTGACCAATAATACTGATGGAGACTGGACAATAATAACTTATGTTGACAAGGTTTATGAAATATTAATAGGGAATAACCCTATAAGTTATAATGGAATAATGAATGAAATAAAGTTAATGGATTATTATAATAATAATAATAATAATAACAAATTGGGTGTGGATAACAATGATGCATGTTATAAATATGTTCGTTATATATATGATGATGGAGGTTGAAATTAAAATGAGTGTATGGACATTGTTAAATATTGTAAATTTTGGTAATGACCTTGCAGATTTGGACATATGAAGTGTGAAACAATTGAACAGTTATTGACGAATAATTTGTAAATAATGTAGCGAATTCAATTGTGTGTATTATGAAATGTTAGGTAAATAATGTGTATATGTAGTAGAAAAATGTTGTGATAATAATAGTAATATTATTAATAGTTTGCAGTCTAAATGAATACTAAAAATAATTATGAAGACAGTAATTGATGATTTGTAAAATTTTGATAATAATCGAAATATGTCGTGTTTTAATACTAAATTGAAGTAAATAATTTGAGATGTTACAATATTGTGATTGAATGTTATATGTTTGAATTTTTATAAGGAATTTAAATTATTTGATGAGATTTCAATTTGATAACAATTAATGAATAAATAAATGTTTGTGGAATAACATAATTGTTAAAATAAATAGATTAATAATAAATTTGGAAATTTTGAAAATCTAATTGCAGCAAAGGATAAATAATGAAATGATGATATATAAAGGAGTTAATGAAAAATTTTAAGTAATAATGTTTATAAGTTTCTATATAAATTAGTTAAAAAAGAATTGTTTGTTTAATGTATGCTAATAATCAAGGTTAATGTCTATTTGTTTATTATGTTATGTAATGTATTATACAAGATATGTGTGTGTGTGGCAGGGAGGTTATCCAGGGGGGTAACGAATTAGAAATTTGTTGTATTTTAATAATGATGACTCGCTACTAAATAATTTTGTTTTGATTTAAAAAATAGATGCACTACATACTTCCTATATTGTTTATTATGTCTTATTGTGTTAATTGCATGTAGTAGGTTAGGAATAAGGATTATAAAATATAATATGTTTTCAATGTGTTTATAGATTTTAAATTAAAATGAAATAAAGGTGTGATAGTTAAAATTTTCAATGGGTTGCAAAAGATAGAAGTTGGGTGGTAGTAATTGTTTAAGTAAAACATTAAGTCAGTCCGAGTTGAATATATTGGGGTATTAAAGAGAATGAGAGATGAAATACAAGTAATAGAGAATTTGAGTATAAGTGGAGACACAGTAGAAATGGAGAATATATGTAGAGTTTTGAGTGATATATTGTTGTTTATAATTAATGTTGTTATTTTGTTGTAGTTGTAGTGAGGTAATAAGATTGAGATTTTGGGGATGGCAATTTTGTAGTAGGGGGTAGTGTAATGTGGGAGTCCGCAACATAATGATAAGTTGGGACGGGATTGGGAACGATTTTAGTGGAAAGGGGTTGCCTTAGGTAGAATCCAGGAACCAGATAAGGGAAATGAGCTTTTGGGGGGGGAACACATATCCTATGTACAAAGGGTTAGAGAGTATTTTTTTTTTTATATGTATTGAGAGAAGGTGGCGAATTGAGTTAAAGTAGTAAGTAGTTGGGTGTAGAGAAGGGTTAGTAGATTTTTTGATAGAGGGGTGTCATACTAGTTAAAGATTTTGTAAGGGAGCGTTAGAGTAATGAAAGGGGTAAGATTATGGGTAAATGCCAAGTTGATAAAGTGAATTATAATGAATAACTGAGAATCACCCAAATGAATGAAATGGAATAATAATTGCAATGTTAAGAAAGAAAAAAAAAATATATATATATAATAATTTTTTTTGAAAGAGAATTAATAAAAGTCAATTGAGATTAAAAGGTAATTTTATGATTTTATATGCAAATTTAATGATGTTAAGTGTGTAACATTTTAAATACAAATTGTTTATTTTAAGATAATAATAATAATGTGAATTAGGAATGTACTATGTTTTCTTATGTTATATTGTGTTTGTTAGTATTTAAGAGAATTTGATGAATTTTATAAATTTTTTAATGCAAATTGGGGATGACAGAGATGTATAATATGGTAATGGTAAATGTTTATTTATATTCTGATGGGAATCAGGGCAATAATTTTGAATTTTGGGATAAAAGTTAAGAGAAAGTAGATAGAATGAGATTATGGGATTTTAAAATGGGTATCCTGTTGTTGTTAGGTATTCTGATATATGTTAGAAATAAGTAAAAAACAAAACCAGTGCTTCTTAGCGCAAACCAGCACCGCTAAGGGGAAACAGATCAGTTGGGGATATGGTGTTGTATAAGGCCACTAGTTGATATTTGATTTGTTGTTTCAGTGTTTGGTGATGCTGTGGCGGCGGACCTGAGCTGGCCAGCGCGTCAGAGCAGGGGCGTTAAGTATCTGTCTGACTCTACGGTGTTGGGATCTCGATAGAGAAGTCCAGTATTGTCATTCAGGTGCGGTCACAGTCACCGGACCAAGGGTGAGTTAATTATATTTTTTGTAAACCATACTGGTTGTGGCGACATATCCTGGCTGATCCCTTTAGCAAGTACGAATGTGTCGATGAGATTTTTTAAGCTTTGGCATAAAATATCTCATTGAGGGGGTATTGTAACGGGACATTTTGGGCCTATTTTTGGGGTAATAAAGAAATTTGTATTTTTTATAATAAAACAAATAACATTTTTTTACTATGATAGGGACAAACGTAAACAAAGGTAAATTCAGTGGTAGCGACGGTAGCGACAGTGGCAGCACTGCTGGTGACATTATAAAGGAAAATTATTGAAACGAGTTAAACAACCGACGAAACTGTGCCAAGGTCGGACAATAACATCTTAACACACCGGACACGAGCAGTGTGTGTGTCCGCCGGCTGTGCGAGATTTTCGCGCCCACACCTTATAAAATGTGACTAATATATCGAAAATTTGTATTAACAATAGCTATACCTATGAAAACATGTGATTAACAGTATTAAAGTAAATACAGTTCGGAAATTATGCTTTAAATGAAAGTGCGCACGAAAGCAATGTGACGTCTTCTGGACTCGAATTCGGACTCAATGCCAGATAAGTTATTACAAGGATATATACAAAACTATCAAAATTTATTATTTTCAGAAACTAAAATCGATGGGGCAAATTAAATAACATATGAGTTTAAGGGGAATATCTAAAATGGGTTGCATGTGAGAGTGTGTGAGGGGTCTTGCTTAATTATATATATTAAACTATGAAGTGCTGGTTTACGTTTTAAAATTAATCTTAGGTTTATAAAATGTATTTATTTCTATTCTAAAGAGAAAATCATGCATAATAAATGTTATTATTGTCTTTCTATAAGATCGTAACAAAGTAGGAGAAAGTAAGGGGAATATTTGTATCTATAAAATTTGAAATTATGTTAAGGGCTATATTTTCATGTTTTCTTTTGTAGTGTGAAAATGAATTAAAATAGGTGTGATGGTAATTCAGTTGTACTTTCGTAAATAACCAGTTCTGCACTTCCCGGTTCGCTGATTCGAACCTTGGTAAGTTTTCCTTACAGTTGGCAATACAAGATGGCGCCCGAAGAAATTATTTAGAAAGTAATTGAGTCAAAAGTAAATTCCCTTAGGTTTAATTAATATCAATAAATATCTAATAGTACAATTGGCTTGTGAACAGGGACATTTATATAATATAATTATATAAATACAGCCTACTGGGAGAGCAGAATGGTTGTTTGGAATAGGAAATAAAATTTTTGTGTGTACGTAAAATAGACGTATAAAGATAAGGTTATGTTATGATTATGTGTAGTATGGGTGAGTAGAATATTCTTTTTAATAAGTATGTGTTACATATAATAATATGTTACAAAGAAATATATCTAAAAGATTTAAAAAAAAAAAAAAAAATGGCAGATAATAATGACGTCAGCTTATCTGACAGCCAGATAGAAGGCCAAATAAGTAGCGACTCCGGAATTCAAACAACTGACAGTAGTCTTGAGGAGTCAAAAATAATACAGACAGTTGTGATTCATTCAACACCTATTTTAGGAAATCAAAATCAGAAGTCTGACGAAAGTGATATGTTAACCCGATTGTACAACATGATGTACAATAGTATAGAAAAACAAGATAGTAGTTTTAGAGAATTGAAAAACGAGATGCAAGAATTTAAAAGTAATGTAAATGAGAAATTAGATATACAGAATGGCAAGTTTGATGCAATTGACAAAAAATTTGAGAGTCGTTTTAACTCTAGTGATGAAAAATTTGACCGTCGTTTTGACGTTCAGAATAACAATTTTAATATCAAATTCGAACAACAGAATATTCAGTTGCAGCAGAGTATTAGCGTAAAATTGGATGAACTTAAAACAGAAATTAATAAAGTACAAATCAAATGTGAGAGTAACTATAACAAATTGAAATATGAATTAAATGAAACTTTGAGTAATTCAGTAAAAACTATGAATAACAGAGTTGACAAAATAGAGAGTAATGTGGGGGAAAAATTTGATAAACAAAGA